>DWHP01006039.1:0-11610 GCA_018247895.1 Parnassius honrathi | reverse complement strand
TATATATATATATATATAGGTTTACGTCTTATGTGTAGCGATGCGTAAACAGATATGATTATTATATTTATTATAACTAAAAACTGTTTTGACTTTGCCCATGTATATCAAAAGTTTTTTTTTAAACTTTGAGAAAAAGATGAGCAAAATAAGTTGAAGCGTAAATTCCAAGACAACTGACGTGAAAGATTTTAATAAATGTCTTGTGTTTTTTCACATACTGAGGGATTTAAATAAACGATTTGATGAACAATATTTAAGAGCCAAACAAGTGACGTTATCACGTTCAAATGTTTAAATAATGTATTAGATGGTAGATCTGGTAGGCAGTGCTACCTGAAATCTATTATATTACTAAAACTACACACATTTTTATCCATTGTAATAATATTTACTGACTAATTTTTGATGATTTAATCTAAGGGGCATCGAAAAGGGGGTGAGTTTATGGCAAAAATCACGATATATCACAAAGGGGAGGGGGGTGTAGTAAGATTATCACGACGTGTATTTATTTTATCAAGTGCATTTATTTTTTCGTCAAACGCGCGATTAATAAACCGAAAAGTGGCGTATAGTTTGACCTTGATTTGCCTGTACATGTAAATTCATGTCACAAGTTTGAACCTAATCCGAGCAATAATAATCTAGAGATGCACAATGTTTATCCTTCACGCATCCGATCGGTAGAACGAGAGAGATTCTCTGCGTAGTGCGTGAAAATGATGACGCCGAGCGACTTGATGAAACCGACGCTGATCCTTAATAAAGCACAGTGCCAACAACTGACTTGCAAGATGCTTATCGAGTCGTTAATGTTGAAGAAAGTCTTGCTAATCCGTGGTCCGAGGACAATGTACAATAAATATGTTCCTCTAGTACAATATACCTATGTTTCGCTTGATTAAATCATCCTTTAATATTATTTATACGCCAATCAAAAACAACCTGCAACCTTTCTGCCTAGACATTTTATCACGGTCCTTAATTTCAGAATAAAACTAGATTATACTTTATACATGTATTTAAACATAATATTCTAAAATTTTAAGATTCTTTGTAGGTCCTAAAAATACATGCGATTTTGGGTGAGGAGGGGTGGGGTGGGGTGGCGGTAGTCTTATACTTCACCACGCATTACCAAGATTGGGTTAAAAACATCACATGATTAATGGATGGCCCTCCTAATATATAAAAATTAACGTTTATTTGTTTCTTCGTATTTTATGCGCTGTGATACCGTTCATCAGATTGCAGCGAAACTTTGTCAAAGTATTCCTTGCACTTGCGGTTGCGCGTAGGTTATAGGCTTAATACAATTAATTAACAGTAGATGGCGCGCGTACATAATGAGTTATCATTCCTAATTAAACAATATAACTCTTCCCAAATTAAATATTTCCATAACGATTGCTTCTGCGCCGGGTACTAACTAGTTTATAAATTAAAAACAATTAAATAAATATTATAACAGCTAAAAAGTGCAAGGGCCGCCTTAGTACTCAGAGGTAATAACGCATCCACATTTTGATTCTTAATCGAGGATAGATGTAGATGTCTATGGGCCACAGCATCCACTTTTAGGTGACCTGTGCGACCGGTTGTCACTGTTTTATAAAAGAAGTTTCCGCGCTTGGCAGAGGCGGCAAAGCAACTTACCGTTGCCCTAACAGCCTATTGAGCAAAATGTCGCGCTAGTCGTTATTTGTGAGGTTTTAGGAGCCATCTAATTGTTATTAAAAAGATATATCAACTGATAAAAAATCTATTAAATTTCTACATAATCTTAATTTCATAATAGCCAATTCCAATTTTTTTTAAAGGAGTAAATACTTGATGAATCTCCCTACAAGTAAACCACGGAAATGTGAAATAATTATGGATAACATGCATCTCCTCATAAAGTAAGCATTATTTTATTTTGCGATTGACACTGATGGATAGGCAATTTATTAATGAACATTTTGATCTATTTAATTTTTTCAAAGGACTAAAATTCGACTTTAAAAAGAAAATATTTTAAAATTAGAGCGTATTTATTAAACGGTATATTGTAGCGCGAGCGCGTGGAATGTATAGGACCGAGCGCTCAAGGTCGTTCGCTAGAAGTAGCGCCTTAAAATTCAACTCAAAGGTTAAAATAGGAAAAATATTTTCCACAGTTTCCACACTTATCAAGCAGGTTGGCAACCGCAGTTTTTTTATTTTTAGACGTTATTTGAAATACGCTACTACCCATCTTCTGGTGGATATTCTTACGGCGCCACTACACGGTCAACAACTATAGGTTTTTTTTTCTAGTTTATATTAGGAAGACGCTTATGTACATCTTCTGGTTTCTTTTTTTCTGTCACCTATTAAAACTTTCACGGAACGATCTAAGTTAGTGAATTTTCTAACACCACTACGAGTACTATACGAGAACAATCTAGAATACCTGCGCTTAAGTCTGCTAGGACCAGGTAAATTATATTAATTTCAATGTTATTACGAAGTCCATGGAAGTATAAAAAATATCTGACAACAATACATCTTACAAGCAGCGAAAAAAATGAATTAAAGGTGTTTAAATTGTAGTGGGTGCGGTAAAAAGTCTAGTTTATGTGCGGAAATCTAAGAAGATTTATTTTCACGCTCCATGTCTTTATACCATTGTGAACTGTAATCTTTTGTGTACAAAATGAATAAGGAACTATGGCGGTTGTTGTAGTCTAAGGGGAGATACACAACTTATTCCAACTACTAAATACGATTAAATTAATCTAAGATCGGCGTAAAAAATAAAAAAGATGTGTCTTACCTAGTTCGAAGAGTATCTCCCGACCTTCTTCAATTGCGTGCACTATCACCAGCAGCCCTAATCTTAACACCACTGAACTAGGAAAAGCACAACACTCGAGACACGCGTTTTACTTTAAACCCATTAGCAGAAATAGACGATGGCTGATTTTTAAGTGAGTTCTTATTGGTCAGCAGTATTTCTCGACCTATTAATGTTTACGACTTTCGAATAGTTGCAAATTAAACTTAATTAAATATAAAATCCATTTAAAAACGAGGCGCTGCTAGGGCCAGCATTCGGAACCCACATCAGATTAGCTACATGGTAGGTATATCATATTTTTACTTTATCATCAAAGTTACTTAAGTATTTAAATTTCACGTAGCCAAATGTCAGCAAGTGCAAGTTAAAAACACATACGAAGAAAGAAAGTAAAAAGCTTGTGAAAAAGTTGAAAATAAACAAATATTTTAAATAGGTAACGCAAAACTAAATATTTCATCGATATCCCACGGACATGTGCTGGAAGCAACAATACCAGAAAGAGGGCTCTTGCTCTAGCGTATAGACTGTAAATTTAAAAAAGCTGATGATGATGACTCTATATGAAAATGTTAATGACGTTTCCGTGGCTAATTTTGGTCATGGCTACAGCTTCCGATTGTGTTCGGAAGTTATGATGTTATTGTGTTTACTAGCACAGAGCAATTCACCTATCAGAAAATACTTATGTAACGTTTATGCAATAAGGTCGAAAAAAGCTCAATTTTAATCTCAGAGACAAGGACATTATTAAAACACAACTGGCACCACGAAAGAGCTCTTAACTTCTTACGGTAAATTTCATTATTTACACGAGGAATCCAACCCGAATTATGTATATCTGAAAGATAATTTTTTGAGGGCATTTGAAGTTCCCCGACACGCACTGGAAAAGTGCGACGTATTAACTACTCCGTAACTCTCTTAGAAATACACTTAACGAATGAAACTTTAACGATTCCAGTTGCAAATATCGTGGTTGCGGATAACTGTTAAAAATAAAGCTCAGCAATAAAGCTCAAAAATAAAGCTCAGATGAACATGTTTTCAATAGTAATTAGTAAAGTAAATTAAAAATATAACTTTAATTCTTAAAACGACGTCTAAATTGCATATATTTAAACCATTATTTCCAGCAGTATCTGCAATTATACTGTTAGGTACGCATTTTCTACATAGTTTACGCTTGCGGCATACGGCAAAAGCAAATCGCTCGATTAAATGAATATTGACACTTAAATTACTTCGCTATGTGCGTTAACCATTTTAAAATCAAGTAAAGAACCAGTGTTTTCGTAATTTTTTAAATAGAAAGATTAGGTAATAAAAAGATATAGGGATTTTAATTTGAACTAGCGAGTTGCACTCTCATTCAAGTTACGCAATGTAAGAACTAAAAACTATTAAACAAATTCGGTAATAAATACGTTTAACATACAAATTGGCAAACGTATCATCTTTTTTTTTAGCCTTAGTTTCAACACGACCAGGTTTCAAGTCTATAGAATTATTGTGTTTTCGGTATTACATGTAGTTTTGAAGATTAAGGAAAGTTATTTGATACAAATAATATGACTGAAAAAATATTTAAAAGATTCAAAATTATTCACTTTTTTTAAAGTAAAGGATGTACAGAGACGGCATAAAATTAAAGCACATAGTTAACAAGTTTGGATTCAATGTAAACTATTGAACGTGTGTTGGTCTTTGCAATTATCTTGTTCAGGCAGCGTAAAAATGATTTTTTGTCATAGCTGGAGATTCTAACTTTTTAAATGGTCTTTATGTGGCCTTGCAAAGCCTGTGTTTCCTTTGTTGCCTAAGCTGACGTACTGTACAGAGTAATAACAGTACAGATTGCGACTTACATTTTTTATGTCAGTTCATAGCGTATGTGTTTATTATTAATAGAATTAGGGTGACCTACAAGCACACAGTCCACCTAATGGTAAATAGAAGCTGTAACCCAAACAGTGCCCACACAACTATCCTGACTACCGACTAAGATGAAATCCCTCGTTTTCAGTAAAAATACTTCGGGTTCTCTACATTCACCATAACAAACACGGCAGAATTTGCCGCTATTTTTACGCTGGTATTCTTTTTTATGGAAGCAAGCATGTAGCTCACCCGATAGTAAGAGATGACCATCGCACATGAACATCCGAAACACCAGGAGAATTGTAGGTGCCTTGCCGGCCTTTTAAAAAGGAGTAGGCTCTTGTTTTACTGCTTCGGTAAAATTGCTGGTGATAGTAAATTCCACAGAGGGATCGTGCGAGGCAGAAAATTCTGCGTAAATCGCACAGTGCTGGACCGACAACCATCGAAATGATGAGGATGGAATTTCGACTTCTGTTGCAGTGTGCGATGATGGAATGACAGTAGGTGGAATTAATCCGAATAATTCCTCTGAGCACTCGCCGTGATATATTCTATGAGGGCATGGTTTTTCCCCGGCAAAATACAAATCATATTACAGCCATAATATTAGGTATAACTGTTGCGTGGCTTTATATATGCTGCAGCATGGCTCCAACAACTCTGTGTATAACTGGATGTGTGCGTGCGTGTGTATGTATGTATGTATATATATATACAACTATAGGACTGGACGGAGGTGTTACATTGTGTGGCTTAGTTTAGTTAACAGAGAATACGGCGATCAAATACTGAACTAATTACTGGATAAACCTGGAATCTAATAATTTCAATACACAATCTAATAATTTTGATGAACAAAATCATTAAATTCCGTGTCTAATAGTGTTGTCCCCTCGTGTGCTATTACATTTTAGTCTACTCTCAAGCTCCTTGACCATATCACATACCCTAACAGTTTATTAAAATCAATCAACAATAGGATGAAACACAAGAGGATATGGAGTTACAACAATATTCCTAACGGTTCGCAATGATTGATAGATATATTCAAACAGTAACGGCAACAACCGTAATCACAAAAAAAACACAGCTTGGCATAATTTAACATAATATAATTATAATTTCATATTCATAATTTAACTAAATTATGATTTCACTTAACTGTGATTTTCTTCAACAAATTGCAATTAAATAATATTTTGATAAATGTTGGCTGTGGCCATATTTCGTGTGATCCACTATTTAAGTGTTAAAAAAGTGACTAAAGAACGATAGTACAATAGTAATGTCAGGGCAACAAACAAAACATTGAACCCTTCAATGTTTTGTTTGTTACGCGGGGTGGTATCGTTAATATTAGGTTTGTTTTTTCACTAAATTTGAGACGAGAGGAAGAAATATAAAAAGTCCGTTTCCATGTAATATTTGTATAAAAATATTTAATTTCAGTTCTAATCGTTCTACTTTAAATTTAGATTTTAGTACCGAAAAATGTGAAGAGATGTCGCTAGCGTCGAATTACAACTCGTTATCTTTGTGTTCACGGCGAACCATATGGGGTCTGAGAATTACTATGCCAATAAATTGTTTTTACTACTGGTGACATCTGGAGTTTAATTTCGACATCCGCAAGTGTAGACAAAAAAGTGGTGTCGAAACCCGGGAGAAGAAGGACATAAATGTACCCCAAAGACTTACAAAATTTTTCTCGTGTTGAAACTTAGAAAATTTACTGATTATGGGACTTCAACTTTTTAATGATTTTCGATCAGTGGAACTTTCTTTGGTATTTTGTCTTTTGGACATAGTAGCAGGAGCGTTTGGTGACCATTAGTAGAACATTTATCAGTGAATTTTACAGTTATTTGGACATTTGTTTTTCATCAACATGGAGGAGATAGACTCAATGATTCTCAAACAAACTGAGATTAGTGAGCGTATTTCAAAGGCGTTTAAGAACTTTAAAAAATCCCCGAAGGATAGAATTACGGTGCCCTACATCCAAATTAGAGAAAAGAACTTAAAGACAAATTGGGATCTATTCAACACCAACCATTATGAGATTGTTGCTGCCACATCACCAGACGACCAGAAGCTGTTGGCGTACTTCCTGGAGGATGCGTATGACGGTTGTCAAGAGACATATTTGACATTCAAGACTATGCTGCTAGAGCAGTTAGAGAAGCTTGTTCCAATCGGCCCAGCTACTATATCGAGCAACGCTGGTAATGATTCGGAGACAAGTTCGGGAAACACTGGGAAGCCGCAACCTGATGTGAAGCTACCGAGAATAGAGTTGCCAAAGTTTACCGGGAACTACGACGAATGGCAGAGCTTCTACGATATGTTCACATCGATCGTCCACAACAATTCCAATTTAAAAGAGGTTCAAAACTCCACTATCTGAAAAGTAGCCTGTCTGGAGAACCTGAGCTGCTTCTGAGAAATCTAGCAGTGACTGATGCAAATTATCAAGATGCTTGGACAAAACTGACCCAACGCTACACAAACAAGAGATACAATTGCAACGAGGTAATGAAGCGTCTGTTTTCTCAAAAGGCCATTGCTGCTGAGTCAGCGAACTCTATGAAGCAACTTCTGGATAATACATCTGCCTGTCTCAAGTCACTACAGAATCTTGATATCAACACTGACACTTGGGACCCTATCATTAACTATCTGGTATTATCTAAGCTTGATATCGAATCACGCAAGCAATGGGAAATGTATGTAAGTCAGAATGTTCAGCCTAACACCTTTCCATCCTGAAATCAACTTGCAAGTTTTTTGGAGACAGATTTCGAACATTACAGATTTTGGATGGCCAAAAATATACACCAAAGGCTACACAGAATAATACTTCGAAACAAATAATTAAACACAAGTCATTTCGCTCCACTGTTAATAACAGCGAGAAGAAAGTGTCAATCAATACTTGCGTGATGTGTTCAGGAGGACACTCACTCTACCAATGCAAGCAATATGAGAGGCTGTCCCCAGAGAAGAGGACTGAGTATGTGCAAGCAAACCGCTTGTGCTTCAAATGCTTATCATCGAGTCATTCTGTGAGAGGATGTCATCAGTCTACGAGTTGTCGTCGGTGTGGACGACGTCATCACACTACACTACATTACGAAAGAGATCATCAAGTGGCTGCTGCGGTTCCGATCCCACCGCTAGCTACTTCGCCTACGGTTCTGTCAGAGAATCAGCAACCGTCTGAGACTTCTTCTCAGTCATCCACAAAATTTGAGTCAACAACCTAATAATCATACCGAGTCGAGAGTAGTAGCTCATTTTGCTAAACAGAGTTATCAGGGCAATCAGAGCAAATTGTTAGCGACCGCCCTGGTAAAAATTGTTTCATCAAATGGCTACTCCCAATTAGCCCGAGCGTTAATTGATCAGGGTTCAGAGGTGTCTTTGATCACTGAGGCAACTGTTCAGTCATTAGGTCTTGATCGAACTCCTATTAATGGTATAGTTTCCGGTGTAGGTGAAGGTGAAACAAGAACCAGGAGCATGGTATCTTTTAATATTGAGTCTGCTTAATCCTGAGTTTTCATTTCCAGTTATCGACGCCTATGTGTTGATGAGTTTGACTTCATTACTGCCTTCGTGCAAACTTGCAAATCTAGATTGGCCCGAGCTTGACAATCTGTCACTAGCTGATCCACAATATAGATCTGCTGGTAAAATAGACGTCATTTTAGGAGTCGATGTTGATAGTGGGATAATTAAAGAGGGTCTTATTAAACATTCTTCTGCAGAACCAGGTGGTTTACTTGCTCAAAATACTGAACTTGGTTGGATTTTGTCCGGTAAAGTCGACAACGAGTTCCCTGGAGCATGTTCTTTTCCCATCAGTCTTCATATCCGAGTTAATGAAGATGAGCTTCTGAAAGAATTCTGGGAGATAGAGAGTGAGCCAGACAACATCGAGAAAAAGATGACATAAGAAGAAATGAGGTGCAAAGAAATTTATAAAAGGACCATGATGAGAGACATGGACGGACGTTACATGTTGAGACTACCCTTCAAAAGCGCAAACCCAGAGTGTTTACATGTCAATACGAGAGAGATAGCGCTGAAGAGGTTTATCTACTTAGAGAAGAAGCTTTTGAGAAACCCATCTTTACGTGAAGAGTATACAAAAGCTATCGATGACTATACAAAAGCTATTGATTCAGGATCATATGGCTCCTATCTTTGAGGAAGAGCAGGTGAAAGATCCGACAGTGGTGTATGCTCCTCACCACGCGGTTGTGCGAGAAGATAAAGAGACGACCAAGATTGGTCTTTGATTTTTCGTGCAAAGGAAAGAACAATGTTTCCTTAAATAAAGAACTGCTCGTTGGTCCCAAGATACAGCAGGAATTACGCCATATCTTAATGAGATGGAAACGACATCCGATCTGATCATTGTGGCGGATATTAAGCAGATGTATCGCCAGATAATAGTCCAGGAGCCAGATACTGACTTACTGCGCATTTTATGGAGATCAGATCCCAAAGAGCCAATACAGCTTTTTTGAATGAAGCGACTGGATTTCGGTACGGCGTCAGCGCCGTATTTAGTGGTTAAGTCTCTGCAAATGCTGGCAATGGATGAGTTTGCAAAGTATCCTGTGGCATCTCAGATCACACTTGAGGACTATTACATGGATGATTTGCTATCGGGATACGAGACTTATGAGGAATCCATAGAGATTTATGAACAGATTTGAAATGAAATGAAAGTTTATTGTTTCCAACATTTTCTTATATTAGTACGAGTTTGAGGACTTCTTTTAAGTATAAAGATACTTGTGGTAGAAGGGCCTCGCCCTCCCTTAACTAATTACATTTAACATTAGCAACATAAAACATTAACATTGTTGAAGTGCGAAACCTCAGCCTATTCTCTTCTTCCCATTTAAATTTT
Source organism: Parnassius honrathi (assembly GCA_018247895.1). Classification (NCBI taxonomy): domain Eukaryota; kingdom Metazoa; phylum Arthropoda; class Insecta; order Lepidoptera; family Papilionidae; genus Parnassius; species Parnassius honrathi. Next base: position 1,978 of record DWHP01006039.1, on the reverse strand, counting down.
CCCTGCATATATAAATAATAATTCACAGTAAAATAAAGTAATTAAGACATATAAGTTAAGATTATTTCTACAAAATATCAATCTAACTGCTAAATTACGCCATGTTAATCCATAATGGATCTTGTATAGCGTTAAATTGATCTGATCGAAGACAATTTGTTTCAGATGAAAGAAAAAGACGTTGAAAACGTCCGCATAATCGTGATCCAGCCTCACCAGATCACTGACACCAACGTGCTCGTGTACACGCCTAACGTGGACCACTACAAGTCCTTACGTCTCACCCTCGCTTTAGAAGACACGCCGCATACTCACATTTTCTCCACGAAGCTGGACCCCGCCGGTTTCAGCCAGCACGTGAACCCGGGACTCATGTACACACTGCCGAGGCTGCCAGCCGACAATAACACTTATGTGCTACGCTTAGAGTCCACTTTGTCTAAAGCAACGCACGCGTACGAAGAGGAGGTGTACTATTTCAATTCAGATGGTCGCTTCAAGTATTTCAATATCGACTTTGTGCCTAAGGTACTATCTTGTTTTTACAGTACAGTTTTTACAGGTACTATCTTTATCAGTTATGACTCGTTTAACCTTATGGCGGTGTAAGAATATACACTAACACATATCTTGTGAGTATCGTAAGAGGCGACAGACGGAAACAAATCATGATGTGGTCAGCAGCGTCTTCTTAATAATGACTTAAAATATAACAACTGCAGTTGCCAACCCGATGGTCAAGCATGGCAGCTATGTTAAATATATCCCCCTATGAGGTAATCTATGGGGGAGGCCTATGTTCAGCAGTGGACTTTAATCGGCTGTAACGGTAACACTTGTGACTCATACGATAAGTACATTCACCAGTGTGTAATAATAATAAAAGTGTTCGTTGACTTATTACTTGAAACTTTTAATTGACAGTTTTGCCCTAAATTTCCCCTTCAATTTTAGTTCCATCATTCATAAACTCAATGGTATTTAAAATATATAGATAGGTTGTGAAATGAAATGACAGCAGTAGTCATTAATAGGTGGTAGGAATCGGTCTACCTGAGACTGTCTGAGTGGGTTTTAGGGTGACAAACGAGCACACAGTCCGCCTCGTGGTAGGTGGACGCTGTGGGCCATAGACATCTACATTTATCCTTGATTAAGAATCAGATGCGTTGTCACCCCTGAGGACTGAGATGGAATGCCTCGTTTCCGGTAAAAAAGGGTCGCCGGATCTCTACACTCACCATACGAAACACAGCAGTATTAAGCTGCTGTTGTACGCTGGTATTCTGTGAGAACGTGGTCCTTCCCCGGTCGCGCCGATTTATTTGTGCTACAACCATAATATAAGCTGCAGCCAGTGGCGAAGCCTTCCCCGGCCCGCCCGGCTTGCCTTATCAAGCTGAATCAATCAATAATATTAAGTAATAAAATAACTCGTAAACTGTTTCAAAGTATTTCAAATTTCCCGCGCGCTCTGTTCTACCTCGTAGCCTCAGGAATACTGCTGTCATACATATAAAGAGAGTTGAATTGAGCAATTGGTTGTCTCTCTCGCACGCATGGGCTTTTTACCGGGTTTTCGAGAAGAAGATCGCTCCCTTTCTAACCTGTGGCAAAATGTTCTATAATTAAATATAACTACGATTGTATAAATAGCATTTAGTTCAATTAGTATGGAGATAAAAAGCCCGGCTTTTTAGTGACCATTAATTTTTTGCTCAGAGCGGGACGTCTTTAAAATTATTATAGTTTTAACACTTTTGACTGCCTTCTTGGTCTAATTGTCGTAAACGCACTTGCTTATCATGTGGTCCCAAGTTAGAAACCCGCGTCGGGTCAAGTATCATTTATTGGGTTTTTCTATCACAAAATTCTCGGTAGCAGTAGTATTACACTACATTGGCAATATAATCCAGATGCGCAGATGGCTATTTTCCGTTGAGAATGGCCGCCGTTACCAAAATTCAATCTGGAGCCC
>DWHP01006038.1:0-11610 GCA_018247895.1 Parnassius honrathi | reverse complement strand
CTGCTCAGACGTCTCCGCCCGTGCATCCAACTTCGGGCGGAGCAGCATGGATTCAGGAGGGACCACTCAACAGCAACGCAGCTGACCAGAGTGCTGCACCTGCTTGCGGCTGAGCACAACCGCGGCCGCACATCGTTGGGCATCTTTCTCGATATCGAAAAGGCGTTCGACAGGGTGTGCACTCAGGATTACTCTATAAGTTAGAAGACCAGCCCAGTGTCCCTCCTGCTATATTGCGGCTAGTGGCGTCTTTTCTCGTAGATAGGAAGTTCTACGTCTGCGTAGAGGACGCCGAATCCGCAATAAAACCCATAACAGCTGGTGTGCCACCGGGCAGCTGTCTGTCTCCAGTCCTGTACGCGGTTTACACCAGTGACATCCCTACCCTGGCAGAGCATCTGCAAGAATGGGAGGACGACGTCGAACTGGCGCTTTTTGCGGATGACAGCGCCTATTCACCTCGTCCAGAAGAGCCCATATCGCCACTACCAGGATGCAACATCTGCTGGACCTGCTGCCACCATGGTTGGATGATGGAATGGCCGTCAATGTTAGCAAGACGACCGCTCTGCTCACTCGCCGTTTCAGAAATCTACCACCACCACTAACCCTCAAAGGCCTGAGGATCGCATATGAGAAGGTCGTGACCTGGATTGACAGGATGTTTCGCATGACTGCACACGTCGACTTTGTCGTCCGCAAAGCTCGATGTGCACGGACGATGCTCCGTCCTGTCCTGGCATCCAAGTTACCGCCAAGTCAAAGTTGACCATCTACAGAATGTACATAAGACCCCTGCTGACATACGCTGCTCCGGCCTGGTACGCGCTCCTGAGCGATCCACAGAAGCGGCGACTACAGGCCCAGCGGAACTTGTCGTTACGAACCATAGTCGGTGCGGGGCGCTACGTCCGGAATGAAGTCATAGCGGCCAACCTCAAGATGGAGAGCCTAGAAGAATTCGTGGTCCGGCTGGCGCGCGGCGTATTCGACCGCGCCGACAACGGGCCACATGAACACCTCAACGGCTTTGCGCCGTTGCACTCACGGCCCCCGGACGGGCGACCCTATCCAAGAGAACTCCTCCCTATATAGATTAGGGAGTCAAGTAAATTCCACAATGCCGCAGAAATGCCAACTTAGACAAAATAATTGTTGTTAAACACAATTATTAGATAACCATATTTTTTTGATTACCCGACTGCGACGAAAAGTGGTTACTACATTTTAACGCCTTTAACACCAAGAGCGCCCAAGACCGGCACACTGTAGTGTGCCGTGAGGAATGTCCGTGTAAAGGGGGCATACCCCGAGGCCCGATACCTGCTGAGCGGAAGGCTCATGCAGATGACAATAGCTCAGCTCGCAATTTGTCAAGGATCTCCTACGTGTGCGTTGTGTATAGTTAGCAGTGGCTTCATACAACCGCCGGTACGACATACTCCGCCGATCGTTGAGTCCGTATACTCCGTGAGGCGTCGAGGTCACCGGCCCCTAGGCAGAACCTTAGGCGCTTTAATGCGCTCGTGCTTACTGTGCCCAGTCGCGTCATTAGAGTGCCAACATACGCACTTCCCCCAATCTCTTCGTTGTGAAAGGGGTAGGCAGTGCCCCAAGTGTCGCAGCCAATACCATCTCCTACCACCTCTACCATCTGTGTCTCGCGTCAAGATTGATAGGGCCTTTAGATTACTCACACACGCAACAATTCGTACGTAGATAACCAACTAACATCGTGACGGACAAGGGGGAGCCCCCCCCTTTCGAACAAGGAAACCACCGGACTGCAAAGGAGTTCTGAAACGGCCACTTAGCCAATCCGGAACGGTCAAGAATAGTTCAATGCTTCTCGCAGATCCCAACTCGCAAGTCCGTATCGCCACGTAAGGAACCCGCTCCGAGCGCCGCGCTCATGCCTGCCGCGTCTGAGTACACGGCCGGGCAGGAACCGTCACCACAACCACAGCGGGCCAAGAAGACGGTGAGACGCCATACTCCACCTGAGACCGAAGCCTCTCAATTCGGAAAGAGCGCATCTGCTCTAACTTATTATCATCAGAAGCACCATTGTCATCATCATCAGAGGATGAAGAGCACCAACATGCGTCAACGAAGAGAGTTCACAACTCTCCGCCGAAGTCGCCGTCACCACCACAACTACCCCGTTCTATCTCACCGGACCGACGAAGCCATGACTCTGCCCAATATGAACAAGGAGGTGAAGAATCGTACAGCTGGGGGTCCACCACCAATGCGACCCTATCTGCACCCGCCGGCCGATCATTGCCGGTGCAGAATACCAATCCATCCGGGCTACCATACGTCATCCGGATATGACGATGGACAACGGCCCTCAACAATTTATGCCCACATGGCAGCAGCACCAGCACTGCCACGACTCCAAGCGGTAGAAGAGGCAGTTGTGAAACCTGCGGAACCAGAACAGGCCAGATATCCGCCCATAGTGGCTGAATGCCTCTCGGACTGGACCAGGCATTTTAAGGAGCTTAACAGAAAGTTAGGCCACCCTCCTAATGCCAAATTCCTAATGTCAGATTCACTCCGCAGAGCGACGACGAGTTCCGCACCATACAGAAATATATGGTCGAGCTCGGTAAAGAATTACCTACAATGTCGTGGTATTGTTATACCCCGGAGGAGGAGAAGCCCGCTAAAGTCGGCATCCGGGGGCTGCCAGTGGGCACGGACATACAATCAATAGAGGAGAGGCTATCAGGGCCAAGGGCTTCCCTATTAAATACGTTAAAGCCATACCACCACGTAGAGGCAGACCTGGATGCCTCTACTTTGCACAATTAGACCACCTGAGCCTGGAGCAGCTCCAGGAACTCTACAAAGTCGACGAGCTCCTCTACATGAGAGGGGTCGTCATCGAAGCCTGACAAAGGAAAGCAGGACCGGCACAATGCCACCGCTGCCAGGTTTTCTGGCACGCCTCAGCCTGCTTTAGGCCAGTGAAGTGTGTACGCTGTGTCGAGAAGCGCATCGTCAGCCTTTGCCCTAGGGGTAGAGATGAAGAGCCGAAGTGTGCCAATTGCGCCAAGAACCACAAGCCAACGATCGCCGCTGCCCAGTTCTGAGGAGGATTGCTAGGAAGCACTCATCGTGTCATCAGAAGCGATCACTTTGCCGCGGCTACTCTCGGAGGATCCGAAGAGGATCCCCCAGAGTCGCCCAAGAGCAATCACCATCCAAGACGATGGGTGGGCAACCTTCAGAGGGAAGGGTAGGCAGTCAGCCCCCCACCCGTAACACCAGTGGAAACGGTGGAATCCACCGAGAATCGGAGGGACGGGAACAACAAAACGTCGCAGCCAACTCCTCAGGCTGTTACCTCTACCCTGACACCAGCAGGACCGATAGCCACAGGCGCAGGTAACCACCAGAATACCTAAGGAGAACGTGGGTAGAGCGCCAGAAAGGGCTCTATCAGAAAATAAAGCCCACTCTACACATAGAGCGTGCTCTACCCACAGGCAAAAACAACAAGAAGACCAACACCCGAGACCAGTGCCAACGCCTACACACTGACAGAGAATACTATCAACCGGCTTCGAGAGAGCAGACGCTATCCAACGTTTGGTTGCAATAACCATCGAGGTCGGCAGTCAGGTCCTGGCCGACATAAGAGCTAGGACTGATCTCATTACAGCAGCGAAGAAGACGCTGGTAATCCTCCTGGCTCGTCATTACAGAGGAGAGTAACCTGCGCCTCCTCTATTGGAACCCGGACGGAATACAGCATAAGCTGCATGAACTCCGCATAGTCACTCAACAACAGGACATTCAAGTGATCTTGCTGGGAGAGACTAAATTAACATGCGACGAAGTCGCTTCTCAAGGGGCCGCCTATAGAGGGACGGCGGTTCTAGTGAGGAGGGACATCGTCCATCAAGAACTAGACCTGCCAGACTACCAAACGAAGCGCTCTATCGGCATAAAAATGGAGGTGGCGGGCGAGGAACTAAGGATCTACGCAGCATACCGCCCGCCAGGGACTCCATTTTGTTCCTCAGACGTCCGGACGGTAATAGAAGGTACAACGCCAACCATCATCGCCGGAGACCTAAACGTCAAACACCCGGCGTGGGGATCTAGAGTAATCAACCCGCCGGGTCATGATCTATACGAACGCAGAAAGGAATAACTATGACGTTTTAGGTCCCGAAGAGCCTATTCACGTTCCGACAAACCCACGGAGACGTCGGTATGTATTGGACATCGTGCTCTCTAGGAACGCCAACTACCCGATAGTGGTAGGGGTGCTGTACGACCTTAGTACACAGCACCTTCCGATTCTGATTACCCTTGGCTTCAAGGCGGTGACCACGCCGCCCAGAGCCTTCAAGACTAGAGTTGACTGGAGGCTCTACCATCAACACCTGCAGGAGAGATCTCCAGTACATACTCCTCTAAGCGTGGCGGACGATGTTGAGGCCGCTGCAATAAGAATAACCAAGTCCATCCAGGAGGCCCTCCACGCAACAGCAAAGAGAGAGGATCTGCCGCGTGAGATATGCGTGCAGATAAAACGCAAAAGAGCATTGAAGAAGCTCTTTTGGGCTTTCACGAGGTTCTTGTCGTACAGAATGGTAATGTCGACCAAAAATATCCTTGACTGTGCCCGGTCCATCAGCACAATATCAGGCTTATTCGCAAGAAGGTCTCAATAGAGCCTGACGCGATCATTTTCGAGCACGGCTTCCAGCAAGTAACAGCAATTTCCGGTCCAGGAGACCATATTTCAGATCGAGCTCCTGGTGAAGAATTCTGGCTACTAGGTTGTGCCTCTGCAAGTACTCAGAGCTAGAAAACGCCGAACAACCGGAGTCGACGGTGCCATCCTTTACTATGTATCTCCGATAGTTGTTGGTCTTAAAACTTGATCCTGTATTGCACAGAAAAACCCTCGGTTTACCCGAAGAGGTCACCAAAGCGTAGCCAGTGGAGGGAGGCTACTGTGTCTAAGAAAGGCTCATGTCCTTCCATACGGTCTCCCGGTTAGAAATGCCCTGCACTGCCGGGTCTTGCCATTGCACGTTGGCTAAGTATAGAGGGGTAAGTCCTTTATCACAAGAAATGACGTCCTTATAAAATGGATCATCCGATCTCGCCAGGAAGTAATTACGGAGGCTACACGCTTCGCGATTATGCATAAGTAAGTGCGCTCAAAAAGTCGCGCCCATCATGCTTTCGCGGCAAGTACAACCTCATTACCGACGATCTCGGATGCACCATCCGATCGTATGGATCGGATGGTGCATCCGATGCATCCGACAGCCTATAATGAGGCTGTGTATGGGACGTCGTAGTAGTGCAAACTTTTCTATCCAGGGCGTTAAGTTTAGTCTGAGTCCACCTTAGTATGCTAAAGGTATACATGAGGACAGGCATAACCCAACCGCTATATGCGTGTGTCTTATTCACACCAGACAAAAGGCTGTTAAGCACTTAGGTTAAGCGTGCATAAAACACGTCGCAAACTGACTGCTTCATACCAGCCTCATTGATACCGATGTTCTGTGTCATACCCAGGTATCGGTATATTTCAGTCTCGGAGATGGTCTTTGAGTTGACGGACACAGATAAATCTATGCCCTCAGAGTTAGCAATCCTTCCCCTTTCAAAATGGAGGAACGCACACTTATCCGTCCCCAGCTCCACTCTAATACAATTGCTAAAATCACAAGAGATGTTTAGCAATTCCACAAGATGGGAGGGACTGGAGGAGCACATCTTGAGGTCATCCATGTAGAAAAGGTGGGTCACTTTTGTACCTCCTTTCCGGAGCTGTAAACACCTCCCTGAGTCCTCCAGTAAAGTACGGAGAGGGTTCGAAGAAAGGCAGAACCAGATTGGACTCAGACAATCACCCTGGAAGATACCCCTTCTTATCCTTATGTGGCTTTCCGCAGCCGTCATGCGCTCACCCAGATGACAATGGATCGTATTCCACTGCTCCATACACTGCTCGAGGAAGTCTCTAACTGTACAGTCTAGATTGCACAGCTCGAGGACCATCTTTAGCCATGTATGGGGCACCGAATAGAATCGAATGCCTTTCTGTAATCTATCCAGACAGCCGAGAAGTTCCAACGGTTGCGTTTCACCACTTTGCCAATGACCGCGTGAATGAGAAATGGTTCCTTGGTTCCACGACTACCGCCTCGATACCCATTTTGAGCGCGCGATATCACCTGATTTGAGTCCAGGTGATGAGTGATTCTCGCGCTCAAAATGGATGTTAGTGTCTTGTATATGGTCGGTAGACACGTGATGGGGCGGTATTTGCTCGATTCTGTGGTACCCTGGTATTTAGGAATTAAATGCACACATTTGGTACCCCTGCTCCCAGTAAGGAAGAGGCTCGGGAGCGACTTCTGTTTGAGAGCCCCTTGAAACAATCGGGCGAGCACAGTGTGACATACCACGAGTCCCTTCAACCAGTTGTGATGCAGTCCGTCGAGTCCTGGACTTTTCCAATTCGGAGCCTTACGGACCGCCTCAGCTACGTCATCCGGCGTTATAATGACGGGGTACATGGACTTTATACTCGCACATTGACTCATCACAACTTCCGTCCAAGGGCCCTCGCTGTGGTTTACGGGCTCTGAACACAGGCCGCGTCAGAATGCTACAGTGTCGGCCCGATTCGGTGCCGGCCCGTTCCACTTACCATAGGTCGCTCCAATGATTTATAGAGCCTCTTCTGATCACTCTGGAAGAGACGATTCTAGTTTAACCCTGTCGACCTCTCGGTATATCGCCGAATCCGCTTTCCACAAGCAGCGATTCTCTGCTTCAGAACATCTATGCGCCCCGTCAGTTTTTGCGTTATATCCGGTTGTGACAAACTGACATTTGTCTTAGCAAACGCCATCCTGACGGTGCGCACAATTCTTGGCCTGTTATTGTCTGATCTGAAGGATATCAGTCTGCCGATGAGAGCTCTAGCTTTTGCGATACTTTCATCAATTCTTCTTCTCCATGATGGGATAGCGCTACTTTGGCCGGTAGCGCGTCCAGCCAGTGCCAAAAAGAATTGAGTCCGTCTCGCAAAGGTCCCGGCTGGCTTACAAATAGGTCACCAGCATTGGGTTCAGAGCCCTCACGATAGCCCAATTTCGCTTGCTTAGGGCTATGCGGGGAAGTCGCGGTCGATTTTCGAGAGGCGTACTGCGCGCTTCCACAATCGCCTCTTCCAACGTACTCCTCATTTGCTCTATTTCTAGTTCCTAGGCGAATATTCCATCATCATTTGAATCAGCAACCACTGGAGTATTCACGGCGGCATCCACGTTGCGGGTTGTTCTGCAACTTGTGGTACCGCATCCTCAGCCGTGGCATTTTCATCTGATGAGGGAACAGCCTCACGTCGTAGCCGTTCGAGTTCGGCGCCATCGAATATATTTGAGCGCATGCAACATCTCTTCGCAGTGCCAGTAAATCTACGAGTAAGGCTTCGTGAGGTCTCAAGTGGAAGGAGTTGGCACTAGGGAGCCCAGGCCAGAAATGAGAACAGTATTCCATGTGTGGCCGAACTTGCGACTTATAAAGTTGCAGACGGTGTCGGCATGAAATAAAGACAGTATTTCATGCCGGCTCTGCTTAGCATGCCGAACTTTTTAGAGGCCAATTTGGGCTTCTCCTCGAAGTGACCACGAAACTGCACATTACTCGATATGTAGACGACGAGGATTCCGATACTGGTTGTGGCAACAATGGAAAACTGAGGAGGATTTAACAGGACTAGATTTAGTCGCCCTACTCCGACACTTTGTTAGACTTGAAACAAAAGTTTTTTCCGATGCTCGGCGACGTTTTCCCGAGAAATATCTGCACAACCGGTGTATAAAGCATCTCCAGTGCTGTAATCCGAAACACCGTTGGTAGACTTGTAATCGGAGTATCACCGTCTACGACCTTAATGCTCCGATCTGCAAGAAAGCTGATGATACAACTGTATAATTTCTCTGGAAGCTCATAGGAAGGAAGTTTCGAAAGAATAGCTTTGTGCCAAACCCGATTGAAGGCCTTCGCTATATCCAAACTAACATCCAATACAACCCCCGTGAGCTTTATCGCCTTCGCCAATTTATGAGTCAATTATACCAGAAGATCACCAGCCGATCGACTCCGGTAAAAACCGTATTGGCGATCACTAATCACCTGATTATTTTAATGGTACCGCATAAGCTGGCAGTTTATAATGGATTCGATTATTTTGGAGAACAAGGAAGTGATGGCTATAGGACTGTAGTTAGACAGGTCTGAGCGGTCAGCTTTTTTGACCAAAGTTGCCTTTCATGTATTTGGGACTACGCCTAGAGAGGAGGAGTACTGGAAAGATGAGTTAGAACCAGTACCAACTCTGGAGCACATGTCCCTAGCACAAGTTAGAGGAATCCATCAGGCCCACTCGACTTGTGGATGTTCAGGGATAGAAGTGCTTTGCGAACCGAAAGCTATGCAAACTGCACATCTAGGATGGAGCACTCACACCGCGGGATGATCGGCTGTGTGCTCTCTCCGTCATTGAGAGTCGAGTTGTACGCAAAGAGAGAAAACCTAACAGATCGACTTTCACTTTTACGGCATTTACGAAATTTTAGCAGTGAGTCGTCCTCCCAGATGTGAGAGGCGGCTGACAGAAGTTCTCTTGAACAGCCTTGGCGAGAGACCACAATATACTTTTCAAAGACTTGGAGGCGAAATTACACTTCTTTTTAAGGGCTCTGGTGTTTAGTTTAGTCACTTATCATCAACTCCATGCTGGGTGATCGCTACAAAGCTATTTCTAATTTGTTTTGTGTGGTTAATTGTAACATACATGATGGTAAGCTAATATTTGAAAAAAATAGTCCCGTTGGGTTTCGTGCTGGTTCTTCCCAGGACAGAGGTTTTTTTGCGAACCAGTGGTAAACGAAAAAAGTGACTTTCAATAAGTATTGTTTATAATCTATATTGAATAAAAAAGTGTCCATCTGTTTCTGTTTAGATCCCGGGATGTTAATCCGTCACCCTCGGCCCGGGGCTGACACATTAACGTCCACACTTTCTTTATTGTTGACGTTTTTGTATATAATCATTCCACTTATACTAGGAATTTCTCTTGTATCGTGAATAGAGTGATATCGATATCGTGATTAGAGGATTCCGCTTGACGCGTTGCTCTCGAGCGGCCGTGCCAAGCAGTCAGCGCTCCCCGTCCCCGCACGAAGTGCCCCTTTCGCCCGCGCGCCTCCGCTCGCACCGGCCGAGCTGTCGCCGCAAGTGAGTCACTTCTTTCTTAGAACCCTTCTTGCCCCCTCGTTTCGGCGGTAAGGCCTAAGCGATTGTCTTGCCTTGCATTGTTATTTTATTGTTTTTTATTTCTTGTTATTTTTATTGTTTAATGATTCTTGTTACTATTCTGTTAATATTGTGTTTCTGTGTTACTGTTCCTTGGAATAGGCGTCACTTGTTCTTTTCAGAGCAAGACCCCAGTTTCTTAGAATACAGCGTAAACCTCTCTATCCACCATGGACGCTAGCCAAGTCTTGCCCCTTTTCCGCCAATTCCTCAAAATTCAAGGCGTAAACTCCGAACAATCAGTTATTGATACGACCCACTTCACGGAAGTGAAATCCAAGCGCGGCGCGAAACAAGCTGCGACCTCTCGTATACAGCCCGTCCCGGCAGACCCGCCACTGCCCGCACCCCTGCAGCCCCCGCTGCTGCCCGCTCTATCGCAGCCCCCGCCGCTGCCGCTCCACCGCAGCCCCGCGGCTGCCTGCTCTACCGCAACCCCTATTGCTGCAACAAAGAAACAGGCCCCGCCCCTTATCTTCCTCCGGGACAAGGCGCAATTTACCAGACTTTCTAAAGCCTGTTACGACGCAGGCTTTAAATATGACCAAGCCACCAATCTCGGTGAGTCAATTAAAATCGGCCCGCAGTCTATCGAAGACTTTCGGAACATCACCAGACTTTTTACATCCAAAGGTATGCCCTATCACACATACTCTCTCCTTGAAGAACGTAAAGTCAGGGCTGTCCTCCACGAAGTTCCTTTTGAACTCGCCAACGAGGAGATCCGGGACAACCTTAAGTCCCAGGGATTCCCAGTTGAGGCTGTGCACAAGATGCACAGCAGTAGGGGCAAGAGGTACTCGCTTGCCCTCCTCATTTTGTCCAACGTGCCGGAGACAAAAGACATATTCCGACAGGTACACACAGTGTGCGGCCTGTCGAGAATCAAAGTCAAAGCTCCCTATAGGCGCGGTTTTCCGGCGCAGTGCCACCACTGCCAACTTTACGTGCATGCGGTGGCCAACAGCTCGGCACTTAACGTACCTGGGAGGCCAGGTGCGTTAAGTGCCTAAACCCGCACAGCTCGAAAGAGTGTCCTCGGCCCCGTGATACTGAATACCCACCAGCTTGCGTCCTTTGCGGACAGACGGGCTATACGGCCAATTTCAGAGGCTGCCCTCGCGCGCCTCGCTCCAATCTCGGCAACAAAACTGCTAAAAAAGCTTCGCCACCAGTCAATGACCGTACATTCCCGGCTCTCCCATCCAGGCAACTCTCAGTCACCTCAGGGCCTATATCGCCCCTCCAGGGCCCTTACAGGCCTCCACATCTTCGTCCACCCGGGTTCCCGCTTAAGGCGGAACCCTTTTATGCCGATAACGTAGATACAGAATACACTGCTATTCGCAATATCGACGTAAAAGAGATTGCAATTCTAGCTTGCAAATTGCGCGATTCTCAGTCCCTGCACGACCGTCTCCTCGCTCTTACCGAACACCAACACCTTCTTAATTCAATATAATTAGTCGCCCCATTCGTAAGCTGCCTTAGTTAGGTAGCAATTCTTCCCAGTGGCTGCTTGCCGCTATCGCCCTCTATCATCCAAGGGGGGTCGCGTTCGATACGGCTTAGAGATCTCTAGCTAGACCGTTAAGTCAGTCCCAAAAGGCAGTGTTTAGTGGGTAAATGTCTTCACATAACCACGCAGCCGGCTGCGTGGTATGCTATGAGCATTCACTGCCTCCCTCCCCCGCTTTCCAGAGGGTTGCCCATTTTCTCTTCAGGCGGAAAAAAAAAGGTTGATAATGTGAATAAATATTTGAGTTGTGTAGTTTTAAAGAAAAGTGATGAACTCTCTGTAAATATGAGGAATACAAGCTCACCAGCTCAGCACTAGCAACAATTTCTCGACTCCACAGAATTAGTAATTTATTCGTCGGCTACGAGTATTACTACAAAGTCCCAGAAAATTATTTTATTAAACGTAAACTGTATAAATGAGTACATGGTTGATAATAACCCCTGAGGTGATAACTTCCAAGCTGTTTCTTACATATGTTTTGTAATTAATTTGTACAACTTGTGTTCTTGTGCTCAGCGAGTTATGGAGAGGGCTATGCTCGGAGTTTCTCTGCGTGATAGACTCAGAAATGAGCATATCCGCTGTAAAACCAGAGTGACCGACATAGCCCAACGAATGAGTAAGGTGAAGTGGCAATGTGCCGGCCATATAGCTCGAAGAACCGATAACCGATGGGGAAGAAAGGTTCTCGAGTGGCAGCCTCGTACCGGTAAGCG
>DWHP01006037.1:0-11611 GCA_018247895.1 Parnassius honrathi | reverse complement strand
TATATTGGTACATACAATTACACAGTTCGATTATCCGAACAAACCGGTTTTCCGAACACCTATGTCCCCCAATTAATACGGATTATAGCGACAGTAGCCTAATGGCAGGGCGCGGATCGCGAACTCAAGGTCGTGGGTTCGAATCCGCAATTCGACTACTGGCGTGAACCACTCGTAACACAAGCTATTTAAGCTTGCCACGAGTGGTTAATGGGAATATTAGTAATGTTTATAGCATTGCTAATATCCTTTTTATAATAAAAAAAAAGAAAAAAAAATCGACGCTCTACTGTACCGCGATAAATATTGTATTAGTATACTTTTCTTAGTCTTCAGTATTTTATAGTCTTTTTGTACCATAAATGTGATATATAAGCACACAGTTCATTAATATTTCTCGATTAAGAATCAAAATTGCAGATGCATTGTCATCCATGTGGAACAAGTGCTTGCTTTCTAGTAAAATGGTATTCACCGTACGGAACAGTAAATTAAGCTACTATTTAACGCTAATATTCTGTGAAAGCGTGATTCTTCCCCGGTCGTATCAGTCAATTTGTACTACAACCAGCTGCAGCGGTGATCCTTTCTCGAACAAAAAAATGGGGCGCGTCTTTTAAGATCGTACTATTTTTGTTCTATTTATCAGTTCCAAGTCAAAAATATTAAACTGTGATAAAATTTATAACTTATAACTAAAAAGTAATGATTACTTACTGGTGCCTTAGTGTTATGACGAATTGATTTCCACTTTGGTAAGACCGGATATGTTACTACGCCATCTTTTGCACAATGATGAACTCTATGAACATTGTCTTAATGCATTTTAAAGAAATTTAAAAACAGGCTTTTATCAAATTATGAGGAGTTTAATAAAAATGATAAAGAAATAAAATCTTTTATTTAACATATTATCAAGTTCAATATTAAAAAAAATGATTTTTGTATAGAAAAGTCGATTGGGTGTGAAGTGCAATATCATCATGCTATGTCTTGTGATAGCTTCCAAGAGCACGTGATGTCGGAGCCGGTGGCGGGCGTAGTGACGCGCGCGGAGCTGGTGCGGCTGCGCGGCGAGGTGCGCGAGAGCAGCGGCGCGCAGCCGCAGCTGGACCTGCCGCCCGGCGAGGACGAGCCGCTTGACCACATCGTGAGTACCCAGCGCTGCCGGTGCGCGAGAGCAGCGGCTCGCAGCCGCAGCTGGACCTGCCGCCCGGCGAAAACGAGCCGCTCGACCACATAGTGAGTACCCAGCATTGTCGGTGTGCGAGAGCAGCGGCGCACAGCCACAGCTGGACCTGCCTCCCGGCGATGACGAGCCGCTCGTCCACATCGTGAGTACCCAGCGTTATTGGTGCGCGAGAGCAGCGGCTCGCAGCCGCAGCTGGACCTGCCGCTCAGCCGCATCGTGAGTACCCAGCGCTGCCAGAGCAGCGGCTCGCAGCTGCAGCTGGACCTGCCTCCCGGCGAGGATGAGCCGCTCGTCCACATTGTGAGTACCCAGCGTTATTGGTGCGCGAGAGCAGCGGCTCACAGCCGCAGCTGGACCTGCCGCCCGGCGAGGACAAGCCGCTCGGCCACATTGTAAGTACCCAGCGCTGCCGATGCGCGGGAGCAGCGGTGCGCAGCCGCAGCTGGACCTGCCGCCCGGCAAGGACGAGCCGCTCGGCCACATTGTGAGTACCCAGCGTTACTGGTGCGCTAGAGCAGCGGCTCACAGCCGCAGCTGGACCTGCCGCTCGGCGAGGACGAGCCACTCGGCCACATCGTGAGTACCCAGCGTTACTGGTGCGCGAGAGCAGCGGCTCGCAGCCGCAGCTGGACCTGCCTCCCGGCGAGGTCGAGCCGCTCGGCCACATCGTAAGTACCCAGCGCTGCCGGTGCGCGAGAGCAGCTGCTCGCAGCCGCAGCTGGACCTGCCGCCCGGCGAGGACGAGCCGCGCTCGGCCACATCGTGAGTACCCAACGCTGCCGGTGCGCGAGAGCAGCGGTGCACAGCCGCAGCTGGACCTGCCACCCGGCAAGGACGAGCCGGTCGACCAGATCGTGAGTACCCAGCGCTACCGATGCGCGAGAGCAGCGGTGCGCAGCCGCAGCTGGACCTGTCGCTCGAGCACATCGTGAGTATCCAGCGCTAGGCAAACGGGCATGCGGCTCATCTGACGGTAAAGGAATACCGCCGCTCATAAACAACTGCAGCACCAGGTTCAATGCAGACCCATTGCCGACCTTTTAAGAAAGAAATCGCAATCGCAAATCGCACAATGGTGGACCGCCAATCATCTTAATAGCTAGCATTGTCGCGATGTGCGATGGTAAAATTGAGCGGCTAGAATTAGTCCGAACAATTCTGAGCACTCCTCCTGACATATGCGATAGAATATGCATAGGTCGACGACTGTGAGGCCGGATTTGCGTCTTGTAAAAATGAAAGTGGTGTGCCGGCATGAAATACTGTCCCGCTCTAAGCCACGCCAAGTTTTTAGAGATGACTTTGGCCTTCCATTCCAAGTAAACGCACAACTTAACGTCATTCGGTATGACGACGCCGAGGATTCCGATGCTAGATGAAGCAACGAGGGGAATGTCCTGAAATTGAGGATATCTGTCTTCTGGGGATTGAACTGGACTAGATTTAGTTGCCCCAAATGCGGCACTTCATTCAACAAATACTTCACTTCAGACACAAGTTTATTCCGGTACTCCTCGTGTTCTCGAGAAATATTAACGCGGCCGGTGCTGTCATCTGCACAACAATGACTTGACCTGTTTCTTCTGCGTATAAACATATCATCGATATGCAGAATTGCATAATTTCTCGGGAAACCTGTAAGATGGAAGCTTTGAAAGAAGTGCTTTGTGCCAAATCCGAACGAAAGCCTTAGCTATATCCAAATTAACCGCCAATGGGGACTAGGACTCGACCGCCTGCGCCCATCGGTGTGTTAGGTAAACGAGAAGATCTGGTGATCTTGGTTGGTTGGTGGATTTCCATACTAGCAGTCACTAATCGGCTGGTGCTCCTCAAGGTACCACATAAGCTGGCAGTTAATAATGAAAACGAGGAGATGATAGCAATAGGCCTGTAGTTAGACGGATAGGAGCGGTAAACTTTTTTGGGGATCGGGTACACGAAAGCATAGTTGGGAAGATTCCGTCAGGCCCACTCAACTTGTGGATATCCAGGGATAGAAGTGCATTGCGTCCTGATTACTGAGTGAATCGTATATCTGGCATAGAGCACAGTAGAAGTACCGGAAAAGACAAGTTATAACGGGTGCCAACTCTGCAACACACATCCTCAGCACAGTTAGGAGGATTCCGTCGGGCCCACTCGACTTGTGGATGTCCAGGGATAGGAGTGCTTTGCGTACTGAGCACTATGAATCGCACATCATGCACAGAGTACCCAATCGCGGGAAGGTCGGCGGTGTGTTCCTACCATAGAAAGTTAAGTTGGACGCAAAAAGGGAATCTTAAAGGTCAGCGGCGGTTGGCGTTCGCGCTAATGACGATCAGATCAGCAAGGCAGTCAGCACTGAAAATGCCGTCGTGGCTGTATTGTAATCACGCTTGCGTGCTTTGGCTATGTGCCGAAATCATTACAGTGCCCTTCCTCGCCACTAACACATCTTGTGGCCACGTTCAATAAACTACTTTTTATGATAGTAAATTTCCCATTTTTTTTAACTAGCTTTGTATGATTAGCTACAACCCTTGAGTTGAAATTTTAAGAACGGCCAAGTACTTGACCGTTTTGATCCCAAGTTATTTTTATAGAAATTGAGCATAGACCTCATCTATAGATCGCCTAATATTTTTTTATAGTTGCCAAGCTTAGCAGGTGCGTTAGCAATCACATTTTTTTAAAATTATTTTAAGTTGTTATCAGGACAATGCTGCTGGCCGTCTCCTGTTTTAATTTGCTTCTGTCGCCTCTTACGACAATGGAATTATATGGGGTAGTGGATGTGTAGAATTGTTACCATACAGTAGAGGTAGTGAGTATATGAATGTTAAATATATTAAACTTGACTTAATTTATTTAGGCTTCAGAGGAAGAAGCTCAGGCGATCAAGGAGCGGATAATTGCAGCCAGAAGGAAAGTACACAAAACTACTGGTGAAGAAGTAGCTGCTCGTTGGACCTTTGAGGAAGGCGTAAGTCTTTGAATAACAGTATTATTATTTGCTTGTATTTTGTGTAGTTGTTGGTGTGTCTGTTAGCAATTATGTAACTTTAAAATGACTTGACTCACTGAGGTCATATTCACTCAATACATGTACGAGGTTCCGGTAGGTGGCGCTGTAATGTTCTTATTACCAAAATCTATATTAATAGACCAAAATGACTTATCCACAAATGACCAACCATCGTACCAAACACATGGAATTGAGGTACTCAACCATTTCACTTACACTCATTGACTTCATACCGTTTTTACGTACCATTTACTTAGGTAGTATGACAGGAAATAATCACTGTGATCTATTTTATTTTATTTTAAAATCTTTATTACATTCCCTTAAAAAAGGTTATAAAAGGCGGACTTCATGCCTAAAGGCATTCTCTACCAGTCAACCCATAAAGAGGTGAGAATTTGACGTAGATGTAGCAATTGAAAGGAAAAAAAAGAAAAGAAACTAAAATAAATACTGATTATAAGTACTATTAACCGTTGACGTCCGCAAAGAAAGGATGCAAGCCAATCTTAGATACATAAACATAAAGACTCGGCACTAGGCAGAGACTACGGACTTCCATTTGGCACGATCCTGACACACCTCTCTCGCCTCCTTTTCTTTCATACATTCTAATCATTCTTGCATACACGCTCGTCGGTTAAGGGTACTTCTAATCTGTCCGTTTTCAATATATTGCCAATTTGGTCGATAAACCTTCGTCTAGAGTCCCTTCCCGAGTCTACTTTCGTTCACAATATAAATTTGCTTTGTCACTCTTTCCTCGTTCATTCTTTCTACATGACCAAACCGCCGAAGCATTCTTTTGTTATTTCTGGTCACAACATCATCTTGCAAATCACACTTTTCTCCAATCTAATAAGATAGGATCTAATAAGGTTCAAAATTAAGATGGAATAGGATGGAAAAACAATATCATGAACAACTGTGTTAAAAGCATTAGAAAATCCAACTAGAACTACCATTGCCATTTTTTTCATCCGTACCTAACTTTACCTCCATACATTTTCATCCATTTCTTTTTTTTTTAATCTTTTTTTTATCACATGTGAAAATGCATTGGGGCAGTGCGGTGGACATTTCCTTGACCTAAGCTCCCCTTAGAAATGAGAGGAGGTCTGTGCCTAAGGTTGGGACATAAAATCTGTTGTAACATTACTTATTTTATTTATTTTTTATATCTTAACTTTATAAAGGCCTCTTTCATAATGCTCTTTATTTATTCTTAGAGATTGATTACCGTGTACTTGTGTAGACTATGCCTATTCTGTCTAATAAATATTTCTATTTACTATTTTAGATAAAGCGACCATATTTTCATGTGAAACCCTTGGAAAGATGCCAGCTCAAGAACTGGAAATCATACCTCGAGTGGGAAAAACAGCATGGTACATTTAAACGGGCACTCGTTTTGCACGAAAGGTGCCTTATAGCCTGCGCTCTTTATGAAGAGTTTTGGATGAGGGTAAATATTTTATTTTCGTACACATTTGAAACAACAAATTTCTTAGTAAATAAAATTTGTTGCTAATGTAATACTCAATGTTTATCACAGATATACATTGTTGGACAACTATACACTCTTTCATTACAGCCTGTCCAAGTCCACTGCTGAACATAAGCATTCCCGATTGATTGCCTCATAGGAAGTAAATTTTTGCCGTTGCAACGTGTTATTATTATTAGAGTGTTATTATTATTAGAGTGTTATTATTATTAGAGTGTTATTATTATTAGAGTGTTATTATTAATAGCCGTAGTTTGTTTTTATTTTGGAGATTAGGAAGATGCTGCTGCCCATCTTCTGTGTCAGTTTCCTTCAATCGGTTCTTTCGACACACACAAAATGATATGGGTAGTGGATTCTCTTACGCCATCACTACACGGCACGATTTCACACAGTTGCACAGTTTAAAAATTAAACTTTTACACATTTTAATATTAGATGAGGTCAGGGGTTGAGCACTCGCTGAATATTTTAATGTTCACTATCTCAAAAATTATTAATTTACATTTTATGCGATCGTTTACGGACGTGCTTGTCGGTTAGGAGATATATCATTAAAATATTTCGAAGATTTGTGAAGTGATACAATACTTTAATCCTGTATATGTGTACCATTCTATGTCTGTTAAACATACAATTTTTTTTTTGTGAACAGCTATACATATCTAATTAGAACAGTTTTACTGCGACCAGTAGGATGTATTGTGATTGCTGCTATAGCTATAGTTCGTAGATAGCAATTTCACTTCTGGGCTATGTACTAGAATACTTCACAGAAAAAGAAAGATCAGATAGTTAAACAGTTTTAACAACAATTTTACTAAGGCCCTATATTGAAATTACTGTTACAGCTTGTAAAATTCCTGGAGGAGCGTATTCAATCAGCACCGGAACTCATATCAGTTGAACGTGAGGTGTTAGAGCGTGCCTGCACAGTACACCATCTGGATAAACCTGAGCTTCATTTACACTGGGCTCATTTTGAAGAGGAACATGGTAACCCGAGCAAGGCCGCAGAGATTCTCGATCGGATAGAGAAGACCTGCCCCAATCTTGTGCAGATACAGTACAGGTGAGTTTAAGTCAGAATTTACTGTACGTAATATTTTCTGTTCCTTATAATTGTTAGGTGGATCCTAATCAAATATGTAAATTTGTTTAGTATAAGAGAATAAAATATTATATTTACATAAATACAGGATGTAGTGTGAATAGTGGTCCACCGTTAAGGATTCGATAAATTAATTTAAACTATTTTTACTTTTTTTTTTGTTATTTTTTACAAAGTTACTAGCTTCTGTTACCGTTTTTGCTATAGTTTCATCAAAAACCATTATTTTTTTATTTTGTTTTCTGTTAATTACTGTCAAATAATAGATCAATCATGAGAAAATATTGTTTTTCATGTTGATTTAGAGCTTTTGCTGTAGTTTCATCAAAAACCATTATCTTTTTCATTTTGGTTTCTGTTAATTACTGCTAAATACTAGAACAATCGTAAGTAAATATTGTTTTTCATGTAAATTTAGAGCTTTGAATGAAGAAATAAGTTCTAAAAATACATAGGTATACTTGGTGACTATTTTTACCATCTGGAAAATAATATGGTGTTTTGTGTAAGTGGAATAGAAGCTATACTCGGAAGTATTTGTAAAATATAACTGATTATAACAACAATTTATTCTACGGTGTTTGCGTAAAACTAAAAATAGGCTACGACTCGCTAGTGAATCAAACTTTTAAGAGCGAGCGACACGCATGCACATCTTTCGTTTTGTAGGCGCCAGGCGGCCGAATGGAAGAGGCCGCTCCCCGGTCGACACATTATTGAAGCCAATATTTTAGAAACAGCTGATGCGCGCCTTACGTTAACAAAAAAGTATTTTTCTGTTATAAGTATTTAGGCACTTGATATTTATTTTTGATTTTGACTGCCTCGTTGGTCCTAGTGCTAGTAGTAGTGTGACAGCTGATCATGACGTCCTGGGTTCGAATCCCGAGTTGGGACAAAAAAATCAATTTATCGAGCTTTTCCGACAGGAAATTCTCAGTAGCTGCCTGGAGTCTTACCACCGTGCCTCGGAAAGCACGTAAAGCCGTTGGTCCTGTGCCTGATCTCTCTCTCCCGTCGTGTCAGTTTACCATCCTATCGGACTATGAAATTGAGGCACTAGAGACTGCACCTGTGCTTGCTGATATACTTGTGCACTATAATCCTGTGCTGCGCCGATGGCTAGTTTTCTGTTAAGCCTGGCCGCCGTGATCGAAATTCGGTCTGGAGGACATTATTACATTATTGATTTTTAAGTTTTTATTAAAGTACGGCCTCTCAAAATGTCCAAAGGTACTGTATTGCATACGGATGCTTAAATAATAATAGGATTATGGACTTTTAATTCAAAACGTTCAGTGTAAGTAGACCTCCCAGTATTAGTTACTGCTTACCGATGCAAGTTCAGCGTATACTGATTATTAGTAAAATACTTGGTCGATAAAAGGATGAGATTTAAAAAAGCAGCACTTCTCATTACCACTTTCAATATTAATGCCGTCGCGTGTTGCATGTTTGTAAATATCAAAAAATGTGGTACAGAAAATGGTTTGTAGGATTACCTTTCGTTTCAGTTTATTATTTTTGTGATTTCTATCTTTGCTTCATACTTTTACGGGCTTAGGAATATCTAATATGCTGCAGTTGAATAGAATTACATGTTAAATTTTATCTTGCAATTATAATGAATTGATAAACAGTTTCTAATAACAACTGTCACAGAGCCTATGTACATTCCAGGATAGTAATTGCTTAATCGTTCGAATTAATTCCGAGACTGTTGCAATTTACAGACCTTTTCAAGATATTGATAGATTTCTAGCACATATTTTAAACTTAACACCTATAAAAATATCATCCTAACTGGTGATATAAATATTAGTATTATCCCTGGGAAAAAGATGACCACCCACATAACTACCTAAATATTTGCTCTTTTTATGGCCTATTAGCAACACATTACCACCTTACACATCAGCGGCTCGTGTTTAGACCGTTTTCTGATTAAATCAAATAAACCTTCTTTACCGTTAGTTACTAGTTCCCCGCTTACTGGTCATCAAAAAATTGTACTAACATTACAATTAACCTTTACATTACTTACATTACTTACCTGGAAAAAATTGCATACGCAGCTACACTAAAGTCCATATGACGAACCTTAAAAATGACATTCGTAGCATTAATTTAGACTTTGTTTATCGCTCTGACGATGCAAATGCATCCTTGAGTTACTTTATAAATTCTTAACAATACGCAATAAAGAATAATAACATCAACAATAAAAGTGTCACGTAAGTGTTGTAATATTAAATCTTGGATAACACCTGGTCTCGTCCGCTGTATAAGAAATAGAGACAAACAACATTTACAATCAAAACTTTAACTTCAGTTCAAAAACCCTTAGACCCCCACTTGAACTACTGTCATCAGACGAAAGCCCAAACGAAGCGACTAATAAAGTAAATATTTATTTTAACAATGTTGGCTAAAAATAAAATTAAACAACACTCGAAATCCAATTTTTATGCCCACATCCTTTTCTAAGTTAAATTCTTAATATTGTTGAATACCGACGTTAATGAGATTTTAAGTATAATAACTGGCTTAAAAGAAGATTGTCCAGATGGATGGGACAATATACTTAATAGTATACTCAAAAGATTAAAACATTTACTGGCTGCCCCTTTAACACATATCTTTCAATTATGCCTATCTAAAGGTATTTTCCCGAAAGTGCTTAAAAAAACTGTGCTTTCTCCTATATACAAAGCTGGCAATAAAAACTTAGTGACTATAGGTCGATTTTAGTTTTATCTGGTTTATCTAAAATATTAGAAGAAAATCATAAATACCGGGTAAATAAATACCTGGAAACTAACAATTTGCTGTCAGACAGACAATTTGGTTTTAGGCCTAAGAGATCATGTAATGATGCCTTGCACAATTGACAGATTATATCACAAGTAATCTTGACAAAGGTATGCACTCAATTGGGATCTTTTTAGACCTTGCCAAAGCATTTGATACTATCTCTTGCCCTATACTATTGCAAAAGCTTGAAACTCTTGGCATAAGGGAACTCAACTACAACTTTTTACAGATTACGTTAGTGATCGCTCTCAATGTGTAAAAATCGGTGAGTATACAAGTAATGAATTACAAAACAGCCTCTTATGGCATCCCACAGGGCTGTATTCTTGGGCCTACATTGTTCCTAATTTATATAAATGACTTATGCGATCTCCAACTTCAAAATGGTGTCGTATGACACAGTCCTCTTGATCTCAGCTACATTACATGATGAAGTTTATAAATACGTTCAGCAAGGCTTTTGCATAGCATCTAATTAGCTTAACAATCTAAATTTAAACGCAGATAAAACGCTATATATGTTATTTTTAATGACAAACAATAACATATCTACTCACCTAATTATTTACGCTCATAACGGTAGCTCGTATGATGACACTGCGTGTGCATGTCCCACATTAACAAAGACGGACAATATAAAATGTCTAGGTGTCACGCGTGACACAAATTCAAATTTCCGCAAGCACATCGATTAACTTTGTGCCTAGAGTTCGAAAATAATATATATTTTTAAATATCTCTGCAATATCGCCGACTTTAAATTGATAGGACAAGTCTGTTTAGCTTTGTGTCAATCCATACACATTTATGGCATTACTTCCTTGGGTGGTGCTTCTGAAACAATATTGCTCCCACTTGAATGTGCTCAGAGAGCGGTTCTAAAGGTAGCCACTTTCCGTCCATTCAAGTTTCCTACACATCAACTTTACTTGGCATGGAATGTACTAACTGTCCGTCAGTTGTTTATCCTGAACAACATATTAAAACAGCATACTGAACTTCCATTTTACTTAAAATCCTTAGACAGGAAAAGGATGGACTTAGTTTGTGTAAACCCTCAAACCGAACGCGGTTGTGAACAGATTTTACATATTTTTACAACCATTTCTATATAACAAGCTCAACAAGTCACTAAAGATATATAGTGTAAGTTATTGGAAATGTAATATAATTGTAAGGGAATATCAGAATAAATAAATTACGAAGACATAGAGAAGTTAGTAGAAATTTTAAAATAGTTTGTATTTATTTATTTATTATATAATATAGTTTAATTATAATAATTATCTAGTGTCCTACATTATTAAACTCATAGTGTAAGTGATGGCACAGAATAAATAATAGTACTACGTACACATACGTCAAGAATATATTAAAAACATATGTAAGTAAGTACTTATTAAGCTTATAATATGTATTAATATATGCTCATTTATCTACTAATTATGCACGCTTCTATTTACGGATCTCCTTCACCTAGGCATAAAATAAATAATACGTAGTGCTACTCATACGTTACCAAGGTTTACCTGGAAAAGATCACTGTTAAGTGATGAAGGCTAACTAATTGTACATAAATTTATATGTTGTGTGCAATAAAGAGTATAAATAATAAATAAATTAAACGTTGCGAAACGGTAAGTGAAATAGGTAAGGTACCTATTTTGACTGATTGAACATATTTTTGCTACTATGCGAATTCTGTGCCTAACGCATGTAACATGCAAGGTCACTCGTCGCGAATCGCGATTTAAATATCGCTCGGAAGAAATAGGTAGGTAGTGTAAACAACAAATGAACCTGTAATACGATTCCTAAATGAAATGTGATTGTATGCTAATTAGTTAAAAATCTTGTAAACAAAGTTTTAATTTCAGTGCTTTGTGATAACTTAAAATACTTTAATTACAAAAGACATGTAAGTTACCTACTTCAATTTACCTACGTAAATTTCGTAAGTTACCTACGTAAATTTCA
>DWHP01006036.1:0-11612 GCA_018247895.1 Parnassius honrathi | reverse complement strand
CTTGGACGCCTTATAAACTTGAGTGACTGTCGTCATCAACTGTTCGATGGATTGAGCTGTCGTCAAAATCTCCCAAAAACTTCGCAATGTGACGCATCAGCATATTTTGAAGAAAAAATATATAAGATGAAGATTCTGAAAGAAATGACAGGCTCAGAAAGACTAGTACCCAGAGCCGCAAAGCCAGTTAAATAAAAAAACCGACGGATAACCTCACAGAGTTATACGAAGGTACTCTGTGTCACAGAGTACCTACGGTACCTACTTTTTATAAACTGTAAGATAACCATGCGTAGTATCCTCTTAGTAGTCTGTGAGATAACCTATAAGTATGGAGTGTTGCCTACAAGCCTGCACCTGCAATTTTAAATTTTAATTATCCGATGTGAACTATTGACCATCAAACCAACAATTAAACATATTTGCAAACATAGTTTACTGAATATATATCAGAGATTTGCAAAGGTATTATGTATTGTCAATATTTGCTTAATAAGTTTAAGCACATTATAATTAATCATGGTGTTCGGCCACTGGCTAACAGTAAGTTGTTGCTATTTCCTTAGACAAAAAAAATACAGATATTCATTTTAAAAATTGCTTCGAAACCTAACCCCAACTAGGATTTTATAGAATGTACAAAATGTTTTTTTTTTCAGGCATGGCTCATAGAGAGGTAGCCAAAAGAATAGTATGGATGGACTTAGAAATGACAGGTTTAGATATAGATAAAGATCATATACTTGAGATAGCATGTTTGGTGACAAATGCTGATCTTGACATTGTTGCTACTGGGCCAAACCTTATCATACACCAACCGGAAGAAATACTGAATAGCATGGAACAGTGGTGTACTGCTCAACATGGTGAGGTATTTAAATTTCGTTTATTATCTCTGCTTATTTTATTGGGACGGCAATCGGTATTTTACACATGTATTTTAACCCCCCTAGACATTTAAGTAGTAATAACAGACAGGACAACAGCAACAAAATGGAGGGAAGGATTATACTCCCGAATGGATTTGACCTCTTTTGTTTGTAAATGACTCAATCCATAGTGAAGCAAGGACTATGTATGATGAATGAAAAAGATGAGACTCTAGATTTTTCCAAAGATGATCATGTAGATTACTGAAGTTTCTACGTACCAGTGAACAAATGTAACCAAAGCAGATTGGTATTATTGGTTCCCGCCCTATAGTGGCCAGCACCGACACTACTTGCCAGTTCATGTGCTGCATCATTGCCTCTGGATCCACTGTGTCCCTTAATCCATTGCAGAGTCACATTGTTGTGCTTACATACTTCATTTAATTGTTGATGGCATTAACCCCTTAGCCCCCAAGTGGTCGAATTCGACCGTGCACACCAACAGCACTTTATACCATTAATACTTATATTTAGAGACTACTTTACCGTCTGCTTGGGCTACCGGGACTGAGGGGTTAATATAGTCCCGAGTTTACCACATTATAACTCAGAGCTTGTAATACTGCCATATTGTCTGTCAGTATTCTGATGGAGAAGTCTTTTACCTTCCTAGCATCTATTGCTATGGCCGCTTGGATGATATCCATACATTCCACCTTAAAGACTGTGTTATAGGTACCCAGTGGGGTACATATGTGGATATTAAGGTCTTCAGAGAAAATTCGAGATCCTACACCTCCATTTGTTTTAGAACTGTCCGCTCTGACTAGTCGGTTTCATTGAATTGTATCTTATATTTTTAATCAAATACAAATTGTTTTGGGATCTTATTGTACTTGGCTTGTAAGATAAGAATTTTTCAGTAAATTCTATCAATTATACCTGTATGAGGGACTCTACTCATTCCCAAAAGATTTAGGGTCTTGAGTCTATTGGTAGCTAAATTGCTTCTTATGTGTGTAAATGAAGCAGGGTTAGCTCCAGTATAGCCTCTAAAGCTGATGTTGGTGTAGTTCTTATGCCAGGCAGCCATACCTGCCGATCGAACATGAAACATTACAGTAGTGTATAATAATTTATTTTTGCTGAGCTGTAGGACAGTAAGAGCTGGAATACTAAAGAACAAAAAATAAGAGTGACCTTGCAGTGCATAATTTGAACTTGCACACTGCGGCATAGTAGTGCTAGCTATTAGGCTACTGAGAAGATGATCTCTGTGGCGAAAATTACCAATCATATTATGAGGTCCTCGTTATTCTTATTATATAATCGTATCAAAATGAAATATACCAGAAAAAAGATCAAGGTGGATCGATTTTTCGCCCCCATAATTCCCTATATCATAAATTGCATCGAAATTGTTAGAGACTATTTGGAGAATTAGAAACAAATATATGTTTCTATGTGTGATGTCATGCTGCAGCTATAATGTAGCCATAACACTAATGGGTTGACTTGACCATGGTAAGACCACACTCTTACAGAATACCAGCTTAAATTAGCAGTTTGAGGGTTGATCCTCATTATAATGTTGTTCATTGTTCATTCTCAGTCCGATCTCGTTCTGATAAAATATTATCAAGTAAAAAATATGTGTGCGCATTCATACTATCCGGTAGCAGTCAAGTTTCTGTCGAATCCCATTCCATTATAATAAATCAGACCGAGATTGGACCGAGAATGAACTGTGAATGGCAAATGAGGTTTGGCCCTTACGCTTCTGTGTTTTGTTTAGTAGAGAACAGCAGATTCATATTACTTATATGGAACAGAACGGAAAGAAGATATTCTATCTTAATTCTAAGGGGTAAAATGCAACTACTTATTTGAGGGTAGATGTAGGTGCCTGTGGGCCCCAGTGTTAACTCACTGACATTGATATACTTAATTTATGTCCTTTATGAAATAATTAATTTGTAAATTACTTTACAGAGTGGATTGACGGAGGCTAGTCGAACTTCATCCTTATCACTACAAGAAGCTGAAAGACAAGTTTTAGAATTTGTTAGTCACCATGTTCCTGAGAATAGAAGCCCTTTAGCAGGCAACAGTGTTTACATGGATAGATTATTCATTCGTAAATTCATGCCTAAAATCAATTCATATTTACATTATAGAATTATTGATGTTAGCACAATTAAAGAGCTGGGAAGGCGATGGTATCCAAAAGAGTATTCTAAAATACCTCAGAAAAAATTTAAACATAGATGTATGCATGATATCATGGAGAGTATAGCAGAATTGAAATATTATAGGGAAAATATTTTTAAAAACTAGCTACCTGGCAAATTACTTAGGAAAAAGCTGTAAAAAGAGAACAAAATCAGTGAAATTTAATTCATTATGAGCATTAAATCATTACTGCTTGCACTGCTTATTTATATGTGGAAAAAAAATATTTATATTAAATTGATGATCAACATTTCTTTTACAAGGTTGTTACAAATTTTGCATAATGTAGAGATTTTAAGTTATGTACCATTATGATATAGAACATTTAAGATTGTGATTGCTAATCCGTAAGTTATAAAAATATAATTATAATTATTAACTATTTAACCTTTAACTTGTTGGGTCACTCAAACTGAAGTCATTAGGGGCACATGTTTGCAGTCCCCAACTTGACATTACTTTACTTCATTGTATTATAAGAACTACTTTAGCTAGACTTAAAAAATAACATCCATGCTTATCATAAAGCTTGTTTTACAAAAATGTCAGTTTTTAATGCTTTAATAATTAATATTTTCTTTTTGACACCCAAATCAATCAAATAAATATTTAACATTTTTAGCTATTTATGGCACTCGCTTTTTAGGTGTTATATAATGCACGTCAGTGGTTTTTTCAAGCACTGTAAAATTATATGCTAGCGTTCCAAAATATAGCGTAATTCACCGGAAATTTGAATTTTACGGTCTTACCCCATCGCCGATCTTACCCCAATGCACTATAATTAAGGTACCAGGTTCAATGTCCACGTCTCACCTATACCAGTAGTTGTTGGGAGCTCTATGCTCGAAGTTGTTGATGATTACGTTTACCTGGGACAAATAGTCCCATTAGGTAAGTCCAATTTCCTCTCGGAGGTTAACTAACGGATTCAACTCGGCTTGGCAGTGTTCGGGAAATTACGACACATCTTCTCGTCGGGTATACCTCAAAACGTGAAAACTGGATTGTACAACCAGTGATGATTATTATGGATCTGAGATGTGGTCCTTAACTGTTGATCCTATAAGGACACACAATGTTGCTCAGCTAGCTATGGAGAGGGCTATGCTCGGGGTTTCTCTGCTTGATAAACTTAGATATGAGGATATCCGCAGTAGAACTTGAGTGACTGACATAGCACAACAGATTATTAAGCTGAAGTGGTAATGGTCCAGCCATATAGCTTGAATAACCGACAACCGATGGGGAAAAAGGCTCTCGAGTGGCAACCTCGTACTGGTAGGCGTAGTGTAGGACAACCCCCCAATAGATGGAGTGACGACCAGGTAAGACATGCAGGAAGTCTATAAGGAGGCCTATATTCAGCAGTGGAATTGTGAAGGACTGTAATTATAATGAGGATGGTTCGATAAAACACCATGTGATGGCTATGTGTAAGAATTTGTCACTTTACGGGAAATACCAGAAAAATATTACGGCTTCCGATAGGTAGTAGTAAAACTATCGTGTTTTCTACACCATAACATAACTATTAGACGTAATAGACAGGTTCGCGATCGACAGCAGCTCCAAAGGTGCGAGACGTTCGGTACTACAAACGTCAATCTGGCTGTTAACCGTAAGCGATTGGGGCAAATCCTCCTACAACGACGGAAGCCTTGTCCATCAGTAGAATTTTACCAACTTATGTAGAGGATTGTTAAGTAAAAGAAAATTATAAATGAATTCTAATCTTGAATACTATGGTGAAAGTATTTGAACGTATAAATTGTAAAGAAATTTATCTCGTCATTTCTCATGCTGTTTCCGATAACCAATAACGACTTCTCCAAAAATCACTCTACTACAACTAATTTGGGATGCTTCTTTAAGTTAATTCGAACTAATATGGACAAAGGCGGCAAAGTCGATATAATTTATATGGACTTAGAAGTTTTTAACATACTTATGACATACTCTTAAACTAACTTTATTAGCTCGGAATATATAGTGATTTAATTCGCTACGTGCGTTCGTATCAGACGCAAGCAGTTATTTTGCGTGAATATCGAACTAAACTTTATCACTTTCCCTACGAGTATTCCTGAGGGCTCGCATTTAGGGCCGTTTTTTTATATATCGCCTATTGTCGTGATATCGGATTTTTCTTAAACACTCGAATTATCTCATATATGCAGATGATAAAAAATATTCCGCAAATTTTTTACAGGCGTTATTGTCAACCAATGCAGACATCACTAACTACTGTTTAATATCATACTATAATAAAAACAAAATCATAGTTAACATAAAAAGTGTAAGTATATCCCTTTTACACATTAGACATATAACAACACATTTCAAGGTAGATCTATCGAAAGAGTAAACGTAATATGGGACTTAGGATACTTAGGAATTTATTTTAACCAAAAATGTTAACACTCAGTTGTTGCAGGAGCCTCTTCAACGATTTTGTTACATTATGAAGCAAATCAACCAGTATTTAAACTGAGCCACAGAAAAGCCTATTTTATGTCTTTATCTTAGGCTATACGGGCCGTTAGTTTACGAGCCATGCAAGAGAGGTTGTATGGTCGCAGGCGCTAATGAGACCAGGACACTTTGAAAGCATACATGTTTTGTCGGCGATATGTAAAAAGATAAGTAGCGCGGACACACATTATTATTAAAATTATAACGTAGATATTAATTATACGGGCTATTGCATCGTTGAAGTTTCAAAGCGATGTTACTTATATTACAACTTAAATACTTATCTGGTTTTTATTCGAATGTTTAAATGTTCTATGCAAAGTTCAACGAAACGGAGCACTTAGTAATGACTAAATAATAAAAATAAATAGTGGATTATAATCGTTGGTTATCACCGCGGTGATCTTTCGGTAGAGAGTAATTGAGTTCTGTATCGGTGATGGTCAATATTTTCTGTCGCAGAGGTTATTTTTTCTAACCATGTTAGTAGTAATTGATTTATATTATTTAATTAAAATGTAATTGAAAATCACTAAAATGGTAATAGGCCAGCCATATATCTTGAGGACCGACAATCGATGGAGACGAAAGGTACTCGAATGGCAACTTTGTACCGGTAAGCGAATTGTAGGACGGCCCATTAGATGAAGTGACGACATGGTAAGGGATGTAGGATTGTAGTGGAATATCATAGAATAT
Organism: Parnassius honrathi; assembly: GCA_018247895.1. Lineage (NCBI taxonomy): Eukaryota > Metazoa > Arthropoda > Insecta > Lepidoptera > Papilionidae > Parnassius > Parnassius honrathi. Next base: position 5,334 of record DWHP01006036.1, on the reverse strand, counting down.
AAGATCAAGAGAGAAAGCGAATAGAGAGTACACATGGGCTTGTGCACAGGCTCGTGCGCAAGCCTAGTACTGTACCTGCGCAAAAGCTAGATTTCGTTGAAACTGGCCACCGTGGCCGAAGTTCGCTCTGAAGTATTACTGTATAATAGCAGAGTTCCAAAGATCGGCTCATTTACCTGAAGGTGCTGTAAGTGCTCGTATAGAGTTCTAAAAAGCGACTTCTCTCTCCGAATGTAGTCTTTGTCTAAATTACATAAGCTAAAGTTACGAAAATTATATCACTTCTGTAATTTTATTAGAAATAGACACTGATTTCAGAGGTACAGGTATAATTCCTAGTTAGGGGATCAGAGAATTCTCACGTTGTATACTTATGGTAATCAATATAGATTATTATAGTGTTTATATAATGTTCAAAGATGATTGGGGTACATTAGTACGTATAATAATATATAAATATATACTACCAATATAAATAAAATAGAAAAGGTATTCAGTGAATAGAATATATACCTATAATATAGTTAAATAAAAAGATAAGCATAGCATATTACCTCTTTTTTATTTTTTATTTTTTAAAAACAACGTTACCTCAACATTAGGACCTGACAGAAATTTCAAGAGGACAAACATCCAGACCCTGAACAACTATCTGCAGGCCATACAAAAACTTATTGTTCCGTACGGGCGGTACGGGATTCGAACCCGCTGCCCTTTGCGCTGCAGCTCATTACTTACCTACTGCGCCACGGAGCCGTGAAAACATTTGACTATATTATAAATACACAGGTTGAAGGCTCCGTCTATATCACAGTAATAGTAATAATTAATACGATTTCTGTGGTCTATATATATGCGACTTATAACTAAATGTGCCGACTGTGCTACCTGCCCTGTCGTCATATTGTCATAAAAGGCGACTAATAGAGTATTAGGCGAATGGCTAATATTCCATTAGTCACCTTTTACAACCCTATATAGGCCCAAATTTTTTTGGGTAAACGTTGTTCGACTAGTTACTGCTCTTCGGACAGAAATCTAAATTTATGTGGTTTACCCTTCGAGGATCACAGACGTGTTGCTATGTCATACGAAAGTAGAATTCCAAAGAGAGATTTTCTTATTATACTACAAGTATATGGGTAGAGTTTCAAGGAGCGGAATATTTCCATAAATTTACAAGAAATGTTAAGGATCGGAGTTAAAGAAAATGTATTAAAATAAAAAATAAAAACTAAGTTCATATTTTTGATTTCCTTTATAAAATGCAAATAACATTGCTTTGACTTTTTTTTAATTAAGGGACGATTCCAAGAAGTGCGTTGATACTCCAAATATATTGTAAATATTAAAATTATGTTCTGAAAAGTAGGTTATTTCGCTAAATGTGCTGTAAATATGAAGGTAGAGTTATAACGAGTAGGCTATTTTCTGAATATACTATAAATATAAAGGTAGAGTTTCAAAAAGTGGATTATTTCTCTCGATTTACCATAAATTTAAACGTAAAATTCCAATAAAATGGGTTATTTCCCTCTATGTACAGTAAATATAAAATTAGAGTTACAAAGCGTAGGTTATTTTTCTGAATATACCATAAATATAAAGTTAGAGTTCCAAAAAAAATGAATTATTTCGCACAACGTACTGTAAATATAAGTTCTAAAGAGTGGGTTATTTCTCTATGTACAGTAAATATAACGACAAAGTTCCTAAAAGCAGGCTATATCTCTGAATGTACTGTAAATAAAAATAGAGTGTCAATATGTATTAAGGTAGAGTTCCATTTAATGGGTTATTTCTATAAATCAAGTGTAAATGTAAAAGTAGAGTTCCAAAGAGGGGGTTATTTCCATAAATGAACCGTAAATGTAAATTCAACCTGCAAGGCACTCTATTCGTCAGCCTACCGGAGAGCCAGCCGCGGTGCATTGATTTAAACGAAATGAAATAAGGAACATTGGAAACATTACACGATTTAAATTTTCCCAAAAGTGGAATCATTTTCGCGTAAAAAACTTTCGTCGTGGTGTTTGATATGTTTTACTAGCATGTTCCATCCATCCCGAAACCATTCACACCATTTGGATGCTTGGTGGTCCAACACTGTACTTTTTACTGGGAGTTTCCTTCCGCGTACGACCTCTCTGTGAAATGGTTTACCACCGGCGCTTTTTCCGGACCGATACGACTAAGGGACCTTCAAGAAAATATGGATGTGATAGTCACGTAACATCAGGTAAGCCGTATGCTCGTTTGTCCCCATTGGATTAAAAAGTTGTGTTTTAAAAATTGAAAAATTGTCGTCGTTTATCACTCCAAAAAAGATCAATTGCGTTTTGTGTTATCATTATTCACTAATTACATAATTTAACAAGGGGTCATTGTAAACTACGCCTGCGGACAAACATCGGGCTTTTTCATTTACTGCTGGCAGCATGCGTTTACAACTATTAAAATAATAATTATAGATAATTAAACTACTCTCCTGCAAATTTAAATATTCGGATATTATAGTGCGTATTGTGCAATAATCAACCCTATTTACAAGTTCAAGTGACGATAGGATGAAGTGCTTCTATCAGCCAACGGCAGCAGCAAGTTTGCAGCGGACTATATCAACGCAATTCTACGCGAAGGAGTAGCAGTTGTGATCGAATCGCGGTGGGAGGTGGTCATTTACTTCTGACCAAGCAAAGGACGCAACCGTTTCTTTTGTGTTGTGATTTGATTTAAGGATTGTGTGAAATGAAGTGGTTGATTTTGAGCAGTTTTCTAGTGTGTTGGGCGAGGTTCGGGGTTAGATGCGGTGAGTGAATTCTACACGGTATTCGATTAATGGTTTTACTTGGGACTTATTTTACCGCTTCTCTGCAGAATTGCAAATAAGCAGACGATAACATCTGACTTTTATGAAACTTTTAACAGAATTTGTCGTTAATTTATGCGCTATGTATGTGATCAGTTTTACAAAATTGTTTTGGTCGATATGTATAATCTGAACGACATCTTGATTTTGTCATTAATTTGTGAATTTGTAAGGTATAAAAATAATTCTACTAATACATATTTACAAATGAATGGATTTGTATTACGATATTTTATACACAATTAAGTATGTGCGTTAAAAAACACAGAGTAAAACATTTTGAAATTTTATAGTTTCAATTTCAATAGAGTTTTGTTATATCGAATTCAAGGAATAAGGAAAATATTGGCATAAAAAGATATTCCATGTTTATCTAAAGACCTAATCTTTTTCTCTGCCAAAATTTCGATAAAATCGTTTAGCTTTAAGCGTCGAAACACAAGCTTTCTTATTTATAATATTCATGTCCTTTTTATTCATATATTTACTTACCGCTTTTACGTAATGTAAATATGTAAGTAAGTAACAAGAATGAAGGAATGAAAAAAAAACGTTTTTATTATTGGTTTTTAATTTTGTTTTATTGGTACTAGGTGTTCTGAATGAAGGGCTGGATTATTTTTTAACGCAAGCCTTTAATTGAAATGTTGCCATTACGTATTTTACTTGCAATTTATCACTCTTAAAGGTAGATCACGTCATCTACGAAATTAAAAATAATAAATTTTATCTCTCTTTACGCTCTCTTACGCCGATATGCTATTGGCACCGCCTTGATTATCAATATTTAATTAATAAACAAATAATCAAAGCTTGAGTTAAGGAGTTTTATAATTATGTTTGATTCAGTTTTTTCCGGCAGTTTTTGCGACCTTCTGCGGATAAAAAATATGTCAAATATAAAATTAGTTTACTATTATTATTCAGATTGCAAAGCCGATTCCGGATTTAACGTGGATTTTAGATGTAATAAGCGAAAAGCGACGTACTATCCTCATTACATTTTTGCACATGTTATTATCTCTTCAGTCAAGTTCACTTTCTACAATCGTTAACGCTAGTAGAAAACTATAAAAACAGACAAGTCACGTGACTTAACGATAAGATATGGTTGGGATTTTAAAGACATTCAATAAAAACTAAGAGCGATCTGTCACAGAACTAGTACTATGTCGACGACACTACATAATTTTATTATGTATCTCATTCCTCATATTTTATTGGTAACAATGACTCGTATATGAGACCTGTATTTGAACATACAGAAACCTAATGGTGGAGAGTGCGGACTGTGAACTCCATGGCGCAGTTGCTTAGCAATGAATTGCAGCGCTAAAGGTTGTCGGTTCATATCCCGCATCGAACAATTTGTATGACCTAAAACAATTTTTCCGAGTCTAGATGTTTGTTCTTGTGATATTTATGTACGTAAACTGCATCACGATACAAGAGAAAATCCTAGCATGGAGGTAACGTTTAAAAAAATAAAAAATGAAAATGAAACTAGGACAGTTCAGGGTTCAAATCTGCTGCACAATAGTTGAACAATCGAAATGTTCATATATGACTCACGAGACGGTGAAATGATTAATATTGTTAGGTACTAGTTTAATTTAAAAATAAGTCATATGAACGGAATATCTTTTTCTGGAGTTAGCATTACTAAATGCTGATCATCTGGCGGATTCCGCGATTTATTTCTAAGCACTGGTCATCCTTTGACGTTAGTGTGCTTTCCAAATGTAGAAATACGTTAAATAAGGAGTATATTAGAGCTGAATCTCTATAAGATTCAGCTCTCACATACTCCTTATATGATATAGAAATTGTGTGATAAGAGAAAAGGGTAGTTTGCAAAATGATGTTGTGACCATAATTTAGAAAGAAATTCTTTGGTGGTTTGGTAATGTAGAAAGAATGAACGAGGAAAGAGTATCAAATTAAATCGAATAATTTATTTGTCAAACATGGGTAAAAAGTTACAAACTTGGTGGAAAAGGTGTGATAAGTAACATAGTGTTACTTATCACACCTTTTCCACCAAAGATTAGATAAAGGTTTCGCCTTTAAAAATAGCAAGCAAGGAGAAGAGAAAGTAGAAGTGAACGGCTGAATCAGCAAGAGACGCCATCGACATGATTATCGTTCTAATTGGCGATATGTTGAAGATGGGCTAGATTAGAGTCCATATAACCGACGAGCATGTATGCGTATAGCTATATGGAGGTCAGAGAGCTGCGTCAGGATTGTGCCATGGAAGTCTGTAGTCTCTGCCTACCACTGGAGTGACGGGCGTGAGCGTTTATGATGACTTAAGATATGCAGTAATAATTTATTTTTTAGTTGGTGCTCGGCGGTGATCAAACTCCGTTAGAATGGGCGATCCAAACCCATAGCTCGCGATGCTATGTATTGTGACCACTTGGTGCACGGCGTATCAAGAATATATATATATATATATATAT
>DWHP01006035.1:0-11612 GCA_018247895.1 Parnassius honrathi | reverse complement strand
ATCACTAATCAGCTGGTGATCCTCAAGGTACCTCATGAGCTGGCAGTTAACAATAGACTCCATTGTTTTGGAGAACATGGAGGTGATGGCGATAGGCCGGTAGTTGCACGGGTCTGAGCGGTCGCCTTTTTTAGAGATTGGGTGGACGAAAGCCGTCTTCCATGCTTTTGAGACTACGCCTAGGGAGTAGGAGTAGCGGAAAAGACGCATTATAATCACAATTGGGGGATTCCGTTAGGTCCACTCGACTTGCGGATGTACAGAGAGATGAGTGCTTTGCGAACCGAGTGCTATATGAACCACACATCCGGCACCAAGTATTTACACTGCGGGATGGTCAGCGGTGTGCTCGCCCCGTAATCGAGAGTTGAGTTGAACGCAAAGAAAGAGCCTAGCAGATCGGCTTTCTCCTTTGCTGTATGGGCTAGTGAGTCGTCCTCCTGTGCAGAGATAGAAGAGATGGCTGACATAAATTCTCTTTGGTCCGATAGCACTCCTGCTTATCGCATGATGCTATTTTACAGGAGCGACTAAACCATGGCGGAGATCCAATGGACACCATAGAGGAAGGAATAAAAAATTCCATAACCTGACAGAATTAATCAGTGATAGAATTAGCAAAACGTTGGGATCGCCTCGAACCCGAAAGAAGCAAACCCGCCCCTGAAGGTAGTATGCAACGAAAGACCACATCATATCCCAATTGGCCGACATAAAGTGCCAAACGGCGGCAGCCTGCAGATTGCAACCGCAATTTCAGCGTAAGTGGCATCACACTTCGGACTAGACAATGGTCCGAGAGTCCGAGGAGCCAAGAGGGGTGTCGACGGAGACCTGATATCTGTCCGGATGAGAGGTCAGCAGAAGGTCCAACAGGGAAGGTGCATGATCCTCCACATCTGGAAACCGCGTAATCAAAGTAACCAGTTGTGTCAGACCATATACCAAGGCAAAACCATGCACAGATCTCCCCGCATGATCGGTTAAACGTGAACCGAGCCATTGGGCGTGGTGAGCGGTAAAATCACAGAGGATCACGATCTCTGCGGATGGGATCTGCTGAATCAAGGAACGAGTAGCCGTTTGGGCATGGTCGATGAGCCGGTCTGTTTCGGCATTACCGCTATAGGACCTTTAGACACACCCGTAGACGCGCGGACGGTCGTCGCTGTCTACGCGAAGTCAAAGGATGGTCAGGTCCGAACCTTCAAGACTGCCGAGGCGTCGAGAACAGATGCCCTCTCTGACGTATACGCAAACTCCAGCCAGAGGCGCAAAGGAATGTTCCTTGATTAGTGACCTGTATTTAATACTATGTGTAAACCGATTCCTAATAATTCTTACCACTAATAACGTAACGTTAACCCAAAGTTAAGCTTTTCTGTTCTGGCAAAAAAAAATTAATATTATTTGTTTTACTTAAGAAAGTGTAAAAAATTTAAAAAGAGCGACCCTTTCGTCCGTATGTTTATGAATAAAACACAGGATTGCTTTAACAAATAAATTTGTGCAAGGAAACGCCTGATTTCATTTGTCGTAAACTCGTAAATATTATCGCCCCATAGAATCTGTTTCAATCGCTGCAAATGCGGGGGCGTAATGTTCCTGCACGGGCCGTTGGAGCCGAATAAGCGGCTATAGTTAACGCTTCGCGCATTAGCTATGGACGATTTGCACTGAGAGTGCATAAGCCAATCATTACACCAACACTGATAAATACCCGCGAGAATGTAACCTCCAAAAATATTTCGCTCAGCATCTTCTATAAAATCATCATTACAGTTTTTAACATCGTTTTAATACAGGCTTTTCTATCTACCACATTTCTTTCTTTTGGGGTTTTTAATATTTTGTTATTAAAGTAAATTGGATGATTCACGCTCAATGCTTCAACGTAGATTTAAACTAGAATAGAAACGTAGTTCTCGATGTTTTACAAAGTAAAAGAACACGAAGGCTAGGATTAAGAAGGCTTTCCATCTTTTGTCTCATTGATTAATTATTTCTTTTTTGTGAGATTAGCCTCGTTGGCCTAGTGGATGTAGTGTGTATGTAGTGTGTGTGTTCCCGTGTCGAGCCAAAGTCAGTTATTAGGTTGTCTCTCAAGAAATTCTTACTTGTTTGTTTGCCGTGTTTAACCCCTGCCCCTTGGAATGTATGTAATCGAGTTGGCCCTGCGCCTGTGCTCTCTACGATCGTGTCGGATTTCCGTCGCGTGTAATACTATGAAAGTGAGAGAATACCCAGTACACTTGCTCTTGCAAACAGGAAACCACCACTGTACGTTTCGCTAGGAGTTCTCTTCCGCGTACGACGTTTCTGTGGAATAGCTTGCCACCGGCGATTTTACCGGACCGATACGACTTACGGACTTTCAAGACAGGGCTTACTCCTTTCTAAAAGGTTGGTAACGCACTTGCTATTCCCCTGGTGTTGCAGTTGTTCATGGGCGGCTGTAATCACTTAACATCAGGTGAACCGTGTGCTCGTTTGTCCCCTCTTCTATAGAAAAAAGTAACTAGAATCATTTGAAGTAGATTTACTTAAGATACATTTCTATTAATTGCTTTTAAGGCCCAATTCAAGTTACAATAAGGCAGAGTAACCCCGCCGTGCGCAGATGACTAGTCTACATTGAGAATGGCTAGCGTGACGGAAATTCAATCTGGAGAATATTTTGTGTATGGTGTCCAACTTTTTTTTAGATAGTTGGTTACCCACAAAAACAAACACGAACGCTTCTTGTTTTCCAAGCGCAGTTTCTTCTCTAAAACCACCTACTTAGATGCTACCTCATGTCTCTTTGATCATAACGAGCACTGTCATCAATTTTGGTAGATGGACAAAAAAAAGCTGCAAGAATTTTTCACGTCACGCCACGTATGGTGAGTGTAGAGATCCGGAGACCATTTTTACTTGAAAAGAGGCATTCCATCTTAGTCCGCAGTGGTGACAACGCATTTGCGTTTTGATTCTTAATCGAATATAAAAATGTGGCTGTCTATGGGCCACAGTACCCACTTACCATCAGGTGGACTGTGTGCTCGTTTCTCATTTATACTATAAAAAAACTAATCATATCCCATGAATATCTTAAGAAGCGACTAAGGGGATTGCGTATAGGATCATGTGTCCTGTAACCAGAGGTAAAATACCCACACGGGCGACGAGACTAGCGTAAATGATACACGTAAATGATACACGTAAATGATATACGACATCAAATTCGCATGCAAAGCCGCGATTACCTCTAGTTTAGTGAGACTATTTTTTCTAAATTTGTTATCGTGAATCACTAAAAAATTAAATACCTAAGTATAATACATATAAACCGCCGCAATGAAATTTTAACTGCAATTTTAAGTGCGGATTGATTGCGGTACCACATGCTTGACGGTGAACGAAAACATATTTATGGAATTACATCTTTAGAACATGTATATTTTGCTCCATAATCCTCTCAGAAATGACAGGAGTTCCGTGCCCAGTAGTGAGGGTAGATTTGCAAAACACATGCCAATAATATTAGGTAGTAAAATATAAGGAAAAATATTGCTTGAGAAATTACTGTAGGTACGTAACCGTCCCCACATCCCACACAGAACTAGATAGGTGGAACTGCGAAACATCGATCGAACTCCCGGCACCTATTAATAACAATCGTTCCCAATCATTTCAGCTCTCTCTCGCACCGACATCAATAAGTATCCACTTCTTTAATCATTGCAATTTCGAAACAAGCTCAAGTGTTGGTGTCGAATAAATTTTGTATAATGTAAACGTGATAACAATTTAAATTCTTCTGTAACGGGCCCGGTGCCGACAAAAACAACAAACAAAGCCGGCGAGTCGCGATTGGTGCGGTGCTTCGGGGCGGCGCCCGGCGCTCGGCCCCTCCCGGCATGCATGCTCGCTCACTCGCCCAGTCCATGCCTTCCATTACGTTGCGAGAGACGTGCTGCCTCATGTTTATACACCGACGTGACAAAGTCAATAAATAACATACAGATAGTGTAAAAACGATGCCGCGACCCACACGCGAATCCTACGGAGACCAGAAACCACCATTTTCATACATCGCCTTGACCGCTATGGCGATTTGGAGCTCGCCAGAGCGTATGCTGCCGCTGTCAGAGATCTACCGATTCATCACGGACAGGTTCCCGTACTATCGGCGCAACACCCAGCGCTGGCAGAACTCACTGCGACACAACCTGTCCTTTAATGACTGCTTCGTGAAGGTGCCGCGGCGACCGGACCGTCCCGGTAAAGGCGCTTACTGGACGTTGCATCCGCAAGCCTTCGATATGTTTGAAAACGGATCGCTACTTCGCCGCAGAAAGCGCTTTAAGCTACATAAGGGAGAGAAAGACAGTTTGAATGCCGAATTAGCAGCGTTAGCCACCTTCAACAGGGCGTTCTTGGCGCGGCAAGCCAACGCCCCTTTACCGGCGGCAAATTTATCAAGTAGCATGTATGCACCTGCCGTGACAATTTGTTCGAGGCCTAGTCCAGAGCCAATTGAAGCACCGGATACAGCTGCTTTACTGCCGACATATCCTAGACCGCGAAGGGCATTTACTATAGATGCTCTCCTCGAACCCGAGCCGAGTAGATTGTCGCCGTCGCCGCCGCCACCTCAACCACAATGTCCCCTACCTTTGCCGCACGCGCCATATCTGTTAGCGGCACAGAGATACCATGCAGAGCTGCTAGCGGGTCTTCAACAGTCCTGTCTACCTCCGCTTTGGACGTGGCGGGATACCAGCCAATTCTCACATTATACGCTAAATTCATGAATGGTAAGTTGATATTTGCTAACAAAAGTAATTAACACAACTATAAAATGCTGATTAGATAATATTTCTCCTTTCAAGAGTGTTTCGGAAATCTGACCTTCGATATTATACCGCCAGATTTCGATAAATTTATATTTAAACAAAACCAACTAATCCTACCCATAGGTACTAGATAGAGTGATGACCTGGTAAGACACGAAGTCGATGGACGCAGGTGGCTCAGTACCGTGCTTTGTAGCATTACTTGGGGGAGGAAGGATTTAAAATTTTATATTTGTTTTAAAAACTAATTACTATCAATTACTAATTAAATCAATTCGAAATTTCACACAAATAAATGACAGTGCTTGTTATATATGGTAGTATTCTGTTACTATTTTATGCATAATGAACGAGAAAATTGTTTTTTATTAAGTACCTAGGACTCTACTACTACGAAAACATTAGGTATTATAGTACCAGATATCTATGAAAATCTAGGGATAAGGTAACAAAAAAATTAGGTATGTATACCTAGGTACTATTCGTACATTGAAGAATATACTATGGAATTCTTTACTTGTTGCTAAATAAACGCATTATTTAAAAATAACTTTTTTAACAGTTTCCATGTTCGCGAAAAAGAAACAATAGATAAACAATCGAAATTTTCACAATAAAACGGTTAAAATTGAATTAGTATTTACGACCACGCTAGTAATATTTGGTTACACATTTTACCCTACTTTTTGTGAGTCAATGTTTAAGAGAACTGTAAAAACTCGTTAACACGAGACAGGCACACTGCAGACTTACTATCCGGCGAGATTTAATCCAGCTGGTCCGCTAGTGCGCACACCGGGCCGATTAAATCGTCGGGTTAGTGTTGAGTGCGCACACTAGCCAACAGTCGGCCTAAGCAGCTCTTGTAGAGAGTAGTCGCGTAATGAAACCAAAAATATGGTCCAGAAATATTATTATTGCTTGGTTTTATTGAGAGGGATCAAGAAGAGAAACCGAGAAAAACGGGTGCATCCTATTATACAGTGATAGATTATTGCAAGGAAAACTTTACACGATGCAATTTTGAGTCGACCAACTACACGATCGACGTGTATGCGCGCGTCAGAAAGCGCCGTACCGGTTTAGCAGTGGACCGATAGTTAACCAACGGTTTAGTTTGTAGGGAATCGTGTAGCCTATCAAACTGATTTATCAGCCGATAGCTAATCGTTATAATTTGCGCATTTGCATACATCTTAGTACTGATTAAGAAACCGCATCAACTCTCGCCCGATAGAAAATCTGCAGTGCGGGGTTTATCTAAGGATAATGAAAAATCACACATAAGAAATTACTAGGAAGTAGGAGAAAGAAAGGTCTGTCGTAGTATTACTCTCATACTTATTTCTGCGAAGCAGCAAGCTTACAACAAAACTTACGATTTATTTTTAGGCTAGGAAAACGAACTAAAAAATATATAACTATTTAATTACGTACGTTTGTAACGCAATCAAATGCCGTAAGCGTGCCTAGGTGTATATCTCCTGCTAGACAGCAGCATCTTCTCATCTAAAATTTAAAAAAAAACTGCAAATAGCAAATTTGGTAAACCCTGTAGATTGTCTCATATGATATGCTTTTATTAAACAGTAGACTCTGTTAAATTTTAATGATGACGATAACGATATAGTTACGACTAGCTCTATCATAATAAACCGCTAAATAGCAGTGAGTGCGCGGTTGCTTATGGGCAGAAATAAATTAAACGGTAGAGCATCCAGTTTCATTTGCCTCTGTTGCCTTTTATGGTACTCATGCGGCTACTACAAGGTATGCTCTGAGGCTATTTTGGCCCTCAGGGATGACAGTTAAGTGTCATCAGTTATCCATGGACTATTGTAGCTTCTTATTATTGATGGAGTGTAAGATAATTTCCAACTTCAAAATTAGAATTTAAAAAAAATATTTTCTTCCAATCCAACTTCTTTTTCTGGATCCATCCGTTATAGACCACGTTAGATATGGGCCTCAGAAGCAAACTATCCGATTATTCATATCTCTCTTGTTTCTGAGGACTGTACAAAAAGAAATAAAAATACATATATTTCTCACTAATACCTTTTCATAAATTAGAATCACCTATTTCTGGCTTTTGCTCTCACATGACGAAATAGGATGATTCTCTTATGAAATGTTAAATTACAATGCTATAAATATCAGACCATGTTTTGTGGCATTCCATGAGGGAGGCCTGTGTTGAGCAGTGAGCTTATGATGGGCTTTCATGATGATGATGTACGTGGAAAACATGTAATGGAATATTCTATTTTATAATTTCTGTAGTTAAATCGTTCAAGCTTATTGCTTTTGACTCATTCTCTTATCATGTAAAATCAAAATGACAAACAAACGTATAGATCACCTGATGGTAAGTAAGTGATTTCAGTAGTCTATTAAGATCTGGAACTATCATCACTCAAAGACGGCTACACAATGCGTTATCTTCAGACTAGAACACAGCGGTGCACGCACTGATGCTTGAAGGCGGGAAAAAGTAAAAGTACCCACACATATTGACAAGGAGTCCTACCACCAAGTAGATCTCTAATTTAACTTTGTTACCATTTGAAACATCCGTATCTTTTTATTATTTTACAACCAGCGTAAAATAGCAGTTTCATATGGTGAGTGTAGAGATACAGAGACCCTCTTTTTAACGCATCTGTATTTTGGTTCGTAATCGTGGATAGACGTAGATGTCTATGGGCCGCAACAACCACTTACTATCAGGTGGACTGTGTGCTCGTTTGTCACCTTTATCCTATAAGAAAAAACTACGTTTCCTAATTTGCCTACGTTAAAAGGTAACTAAAGAAATGATAAGTGTACTTTTAAGTTTACATGTACATAATGTCCTTTTTTAGACTATTATGTTTAGCGTTATCTGAAAGAAAGTAAAAAAGCAACAATATTAGTAAAAATAGAGTTGTATTCAATTCGTAATATTAATAAATGTATTCACGCATGTTGGCGCCGTAACTGAAAAGCGCCACCTCCCCACATTTGGTAAATCGGAAAAACATGCCGGTTACATTCAAAGTCGTCTTGTTACTTTGTAGCTCGATCACGTCACCGGTCTTGATAACCTTATAAGGTTTATCGGGCGTAAAGTATTACATATTATCTCTTAAAATATAAATTTTTAAGAAAATAAAATATTATTATTTCAGGGTTTAAGATATGAGCAGTTTTCTATTAAGATAAATTTTCTAACTATTCTGCAAGTATTAAAACAGTTTTTTTTTTGTAATTGTATTATGTTACTTTTGGTATTTATATCAAAAGTTTTTAATGATTCATAAAATGCTTTTTGGTTAACACAAGTGGTAGATATAAATATAAGAACAATATAAAAGCGTTATTTAAGTTCCACGTTCTAATTTTATAATTTAGTTCGGTGTCTACTTGGCAATTTTTTCATTAAATATTGTAGTCTGTAATTTACATACATACATATATCACTAGTTTTTAAGCCTCCTTTTTGTCTACATGACCGTCTGAGTAGATACAATTCTCTTGCCTGCATCTGTAGTCAAATAACAGTGTTTGCACTGTGTTCATGTCTGAAAGGTCTAAAGAGGCAGAATGATTCCAGACTGTGAGCCATTCCATCTCAGTCTTTAGCAGTGAGAACGCTTCTGTAGCCTTTTTTTTTGAAGTGAGTTGCAAGTACCCATACGATGCAGTAACTACTTACCATCACGTAAGTAAGCTTGTCAACTATTTTAGTTTTATAAAGGAAGTGAATTAGGTGCAATAATAAGAGCAAATTTATTCGCTTTGTCTATTGATTTTAAAACATGAATTAAAGCGTATCGTTTTGTCGGTAACTTAGCTATGACATAATACATTTTATGAGTGGTGTTTTCGAGGACTACTTCTGGTGTATATTCAATTTCAAATTTAAATTATATATATTTGGAGTATGTTCTTCTTACGTGGTAGAGCTACGCTGTAGCTATATTATCTTAGTAGCATGAATAGGTCGTCTCGACCGACTCTCACGGAATACCAGCATAAAATAGCAGCCTAACGCTGCTTGTTTCGTATGGTAAGTGTAGAGAACCGGAGACCCTTTTAACTGGAAACGAGGCATTCTGCCTTAGTCTTCAGGGATGACAACGTATCTGCATTTTGATTCTAAATTGAAGATAAATGTAGATGTCTGTAGGCCACAGCATCCACTTACCATCGAGTGGACTGTGTGCTCGTTTGTCATCCAAGTCCATAAAAAGAGTGTACTTAGTAGGTCAGGTCAGTTAGTTTCAGCAAGTATGGATGAATGATATTAGCTATTTGATTATACACATGCATACAAACCGTCTGAACAATTGGTTTACAAGCATCAGTGATGGATTGTTTTCAAACCATTAGAGTAGAGTTTGAATGTTGGTTCTTTATTATAATTATGTACTTATGATAATTAAGTTCTGAATACAATCTTAAGAAAAAGCTTACTACGTTAAAACCACGCGTTCTACACTAATTTGTTTAGGTTAGGTTGGCTCTAAACTTGGCAAGAGTCTATATATCAGTTTTCGTGTTATAATTTTTTCGTGCCTCATTTTTTGCAGTATTTACTCAAACAAACGGTGTTATTCTAAAATCAAGACTCTTGTCTTTTGAGCCTACATAATCAGTTTTTGTGTTATAATTTTTTCGTGCCTCATTTTTTGCAATATTTACTCAAACAAACGGTGTTATTTTAAAATCATTATATACTTCTTGACTAATGTAGTCCTCTACAAGATGATGTGACGACCTGATAAGAGATGAGGATGTTGATAGGTGCAGGTTGGTCAAGACTGTAGCTTGTAGCATTACTTGTGAGAGGCCTATGCCCTGCAGTGGACATGTGCAGAGTTTTGATAATCATGATGATGATGATGATGTTGGCAAATTTATAGATTTCAAATTAGAATAGGACAAAATTGAAGTATGTTGCTAAATTCGTTCGGCGACATTCAAATATTGGAACAACCATAAAAACTTTCATATTTATAATAAAGAGAACATGGTAGTCATGCTACAGCTATATTGTGGCTGTAGCAGGAATTGAACAAACGTACAAGCATCTAAACATTCGAACAACCATAAAAACTTTCACATTTATAACAATGAGAACGTAGTAGTCATGCTACAGCTATATTGTGGCTGTAGCAGGAATTGAACAAACGTACAAACATCTAAACATTCGAACGACCATAAAAACTTTCACATTTATAATAATGAGAACGTGGTAGTCATGCTACAGCTATATTGTGGCTGTAGCAGGATTTGAACAAACGTGCAAACATCTAAACATTCGACCAACCATAAAAACTTTCACATTTATAACAATGAGAACGTGGTAGTCTTGCTACAGATATATTTTGGCTGTAGCAGGATTTGAACAAACGTACAAACATCTAAACATTCGAACAACCATAAAAGCTTTCACATTTATAACAGTGAGAACGTGGTAGTCATGCTACAGATATATTGTGGCTGTAGCAGGATTTGAACAAACGTGCAAACATCTAAACATTCGAACAACCATAAAAACTTTCACATTTATAACTATGAGAACATGGTAGTCATGCTACAGCTATATTGTGGCTGTAGCAGGAATTGAACAAACGTACAAACATCTAAACATTCGAACAACCATAAAAACTTTCACATTTATAACAGTTATATTGTGGTTGTATTAGGAATAGGTCGGCTCTACCTCCGCCGCACAGTAGGGGCTTACCTTGAGAAGAAATGCGTCACATATTGGGAACGTGACAGCGCTGGTCGGCATGCCATGTCATGCGGTGTTCCGCAGGGATCGGTCTTGGGACCGCTCCTGTGGAACATCGGCTACGACTGGGTGCTGAGAGGTAAACTCCCGTCGGGCGCCGACTTGACGTGTTATGCGGACGACACGCTCGTCACTGCTCGGGGGAGCTCACACAGAGAGGCAGCGTTGATTGCCACGGCTGCGGTTTCACAAGTGGTGAACTGCATCAGGTGGCTAGGCCGGGAGGTGGCCTTTAACAAGTTGGAGGCCATGGTGTCCCATGGCCCTCGACGCGCGCCGCCGCCGGGATCACACATCGTGGTCAGTGGGGCCCGGATAGCTGTAGAGTCCACCGTGGGAATTCGGGCCCCAGTTACGGCGGCTAGCGCCCAAGCCGATGCATGCAGCGGGCACGCTTTCAACGCTGCTTCCCAACTTGGGGGGCCCGAGCGCTGCCTGTAGGCGGTTGTACGTGGGAATCGTGCGGTCCATGGCCCTGTATGGGGCCCCTGTATGGGCGATGGACATGTCGGCCAGCACTCTCGCCATTCTGCGCAAACCGCAGTGGGCGATGGCCGTCGGAGTCATTCGCGGATATCGCACGATTTCCTACGAGGCGGCATGCGTCCTGGCCGGATCCCCACCCTGGGACCTACAGGCGAAAGTACTCGCATCATTATATCGATGGCGCGAGGAAGAGCGGGGACAGGGCTCGAGGCCGGTGCAGCGACAGATCGCACTGCGCTGAGAGGAGCTACGTCAGGCCTTGGTGGCGGAATGGCGGCAAAGGCTTCTGTGTCCTACCACTGGCCTCGCTACCGTCGAGGCGATCCGGCCAGTACTCGACGACTGGCTCGGGAGAAGGCACTTCTCCCTGTCGTTTAGAGTGACGCAGGTGCTGTCGGGGCACGGCTGCTTCGGCAAGTACCCGTGCCGCATAGACAGGGAGCCGGACGCTCGGTGCCACCACTGCGTCCATTGCGGGGAGGACACGGCGCAACACACGC
>DWHP01006034.1:0-11613 GCA_018247895.1 Parnassius honrathi | reverse complement strand
TATATTCATTATAAATTGAACAGTATTATTAAACAGGACTTGGAACATAACGGTTGTCTCATTTGATAACGACATTAACCATGAAGATTTTTCTTAATTTTGGAAAAAGTAAAAAATAATTACTAGCGTGAATAAAGCTATTAAAACATTGTTAAAATATGAATTTTTTTTCATCGGGATCGATGCATTTTCCCAACATTATTCCGAGTATTATTGCGCGCCATAGTTAATGCCTGCTAAATACCACTAGCGCCATCTAGTATCGAGTAGCAAAACTAGGAGTTTTCTAGAAAATGCCATGCTAGAACTTTCCCATTAGCACCATCTAGTATCGAGTGGCAGGACTAGGAGAATTTCCTGCACTTAGTCAGTTGGGACCGGTATGTGCTCGAACATTCTAGATGTTTCAGTGGAAAAGGCATATATAAGGCCGGTGAGGACCACGACGGAGTGAGTATTGAATTGGCTTTACAAGTGAATACTTCGGAGCGATATAACTGCGAACTAAGTGTTAAGTGTGATTAATCATTAGTGTGTTTAAGTTGTACTTGGTTTCGGTAATTAAAGTATCAATTTTGGTCATTCAATCGGCACAATTTGTATTGTCACGAAGCCTAAGCTCGTAACAGTATTATCGTCTAACTTCGTTTTCGGGAGCGTTTCACAAAAACTACATACATACTCTTAAAAAACATTACACTGAAAATCATTTTATCTTGGCCTACTTTTGACAAGAATTAGGGCTGTGATTTTACTAAACACGTAATAATATCAATAAAACACAGTATGTAACACGTATTTTTAATCTCAATCCCTGTCTAAACTGACAAAATGTATATTTAAAATCTGTTGACAAATAAAACGCAAACAGTAACAGTAAGACAGAAATGACTTTTGTGTTGTTATGATATGTAAGTAGCTATTTTGAATATGTATAGATGTTTTTTTTCTAATATTTCGAAAGATGGAACGGTTATTCCACAGATCTATAAAATAAACATATAAACATTAACAACATTCTAAAAAGTAGTAAATATTACAATTCAAGACATATACCAACTGACTTAATACCTTTCGTCTGGTGAAACATAAAATTTAATTGGTGTACGAGGTAGAAAGAAGCTTATGGCATAGATTTTTTTTTGAAAATATTAATGAGGCGGATAAAATATCAAAGTTTTTTTTAAAAATAGAATAAGGGTGACATACGAGCACACAGATCACCTAATTGTAAGTGGATGCTGTGACCCATAGACATCTACATTTATCTTCAATTATGAATCAAAATCCAAATGCGTTGTCACCCACAAGGACTAAAATGGAATGCCTCGTATCCAGTAAAAAGGGTCCTCGTGTCGCTACACTCGCCATACGAAACACAGCATTAAGCTGCTGTTTTACACTGGTATTCTGTGAGGGCGTGGTCCTTCCCCAGTCGAGTCAGGCAGCATGGATCTATCATATACATATCAATCATATGCATATAATCACTTTACACGTGGCATTCATCAATGAATTTGACCTTGAAAGCGGCCGTTCGGTAAAATTTTCACTTTCAAATTTTCAGATTTCAGATCAATTTCACACGATGTCAACGAAAAAAAAAATGTCTATACCATAGGCCTCTAATTCGTTCAACTATTACCTCCGATTTTATCAAATCGAGCGTAAAGTCAGCCGTTGTAGTTATTAAACGCTATAACAATGATACATCTTGATATATTTCAACATTTATATAGACATATAAAATCTACTCATAAAATATCCTATGGGGGACGATCACACTTCACGTTTTAGGATAGCTCTATACAAATCTCAGTCAGAAACACACCCACATTAACGTGAAAAACAAAGTTAATTCCAATACACACAATGGCGATAATCGCTTGTACACGACAATAAAAATCACATCGATAGTAAGCAAACATTTAGGTCAACAACGTACATTAAACATAGATTAATTTAAAGGTTCGTGTGCACAAAGGCAGCGGATGAAAAGAAGAGTTGCACAAGTTGTAAAATAAAAAAATTGTATAATCGACTTCAATATAAATGAGAACATCCTCAATGTAAAGTCAATTAAATATGCATTATTAAGGATCACTCAAAAACTACTGGTCAGATATTGATCAAATTTATATGGGACTACATGAGAAGCACCAGCTTTTAAATAAAAAAAAAAGATTAAAATTCGTTGACCTAGAAAATAGTTCCGAGGTAACACACATAAAAAAATACAGTCGTATTGAGAACCTTCTCCTTTTTTGAAGTCGGTTAAAACAGTGAATTTTATTTTTTACTGCGAATATAATAAAGATGTTAAAATTAACAATCTGCCTTAAAATTGTGAGAAATAAGTTTTTTTTACGCAGATCCAATCTAATTCATTTTAAATGTCTCTAATATGATAGGTTTCCACAAAGTAACGTCTAATTCTATTTATTAATTTTTATTATCTGAGGAAATATGATAAACAAGTTTATGTATATTTTTGTAACTTTTAATATACCTACGTTTTTAAATTTTAAGTCTAGCTCATGGGGAAGTTAATTTAAAATCAATTACAAAATTTGACTCGAACTGACGTAAAAATAAGGGAGTTAATAAAAACGTGACAAAAAAAAATACAAAAAAGGATATTCTCGGAATTTCCTTCGCCGCTTCTTGTCAGGAGATTCTTATTTTGAAACGGAAGTAGACAAAAAAAGACAAACTAATAATTATATATCTCGCGACGAAGGTCGTCATCTCATAGACATAATATATCGTTTCAAACGTATTTTGCTGTACATACCTGATTTTTTGTTACGACAGAGTCGTAGTTCGTCACAATATCTGCAAACGCATTAGTGCACACGGACCTTTAGTTAGACACATATATGTTTTCCTCAAATATTTTAAATAATAAATAGAAATTACAATTTTTTATAGTTCTTAAACAGAATATACAGGGGTTATTTTTCAGATTAGCCAAATTTTAATCAAGTTCAAATATATAAATAATGATATACCGTTATTGCAGTTTTTGAAAATACGAGTAAATAAGGCTTCTACTCGTATATTTATATGAAATAATCCCAAATTGAATGTGATTTATAGGCAACAAAGTTTTTGCCTACCGATCGACCTTTACGCCCGCATGCGCAGTAAAATAAATTAAAATAATGCATTACCACGCATTTTGAATTTAAAAGATAAATAGGACAGAATGGTTGGGATTTTTAAAATTAATTTTTCTTCGTCATTTGCCTATATTACTTATTCTGAACCTTCTCTGCAAATTTGGCCGGTTATTGCAAAATAACCCTGTATATTGTGAAAAATGCAATTTCTGGTTTTTTAACCACCAATCTGCTGAGTATGGTGATCATGGTGAATCCTCTCTTCTATTGGAGTAGCCTATTGTAGCGGCTAATTGATAATGTTCTGACAAAGAAGAAAATAATCTGATCTTATATCCTTTTTAAATCTTGTCATGTCAGAAATTGCTATTGTTTCGTTACATTACATAATATGCTAGAAAATATACTGGTGTATCTTATTGGTTGTAAATTTAATTAGTGAAGTCATTATTAAGTAGTTCGAACGATATTCTATTTTCTTTTAAATCTGTTGGTGTATTATTTAAGAATTCTTTTCTTTTTGAAAGTTTATTTACTATTTTCGTCTAATCTTCTTTAAGTGAATGAATTTGCCTTGGATGCACCAAACGAAAAACGACAGGAAGAAGTTTCAAATAAAAATGTAAAAGACTGGTTGGCAAATTCCCAAAATCATTTTTCTGCTCCTATCAGCTCTCAATCAACGCAAGATATAGATCCACACATAGAATATATAACTAGTGAAATACAAGTTCATACTACAAATGTAAAGACTAAGAGTCCAGATAAAAAACTTTATGTGCCTGTTCCTCAAGTGGATTATGATAAAATTGAAGTAATAACAGAAACTGAAGAATATTCGTTTGCAAAACAGCAACATGTTGCAGACCTAATGGCCTTACAACCATCTGTTTTTGATAACAATGAATACACTACACAAAATCCACGTAGAAGTTCGAGAAAAAAAGATACAAATAGTACTTTAAAAGGATCTGTAACTGAAGATGTTACTGAGAAGATTGGTGTCAAAACATCAACCAGTCATTCCTCCAAACCATCTAGTAAAATGAAACAAACATGGAATAATGTAAAGAAAATGAGAAAAGAATTTAGTAGATTAAACAAGGAAAATAGAAATAAATTAAATGTATCTATTGAAATGTGCAAAAAAACTCAAGTTTCAAATTGCAAAACAAAATTATTTGACAAGGAAAAATCGCCATCATCACCAACACCAAATATTATTGAAGCTGTTACCCCTAATATTCCTCCTGCAGTTAAAGAGTCAGAAAATCGTCCTTTAATAGACAAACACAATACAATACAAAATACTGTTAATGATAAATTACAAATTAATACAGAATTGAGTCCAAGACCAGCAATGTTAATAAAACATTTTAGTCAGGAAAATGCTGAAGCAGTGGCAAAGGGTAGTAAATGTAATTTGGTAAACAATAAAATATCGATTTCTGAAGAAAAAATATTAATCCCACAAGAACAAAAAAATACTCCAATGGATATTGAAAATAGACGTGCCAATGAAACATTGATAGAAAATCCAAGGGTAAAATTCTTTAAGAAAAGTGCTTTACAGGTTAAAACAAAAGAAAATATTGAAGAATTAAAAAACGAAGATTGTAATGAGATTAACACAGAAGATATCGAAATTTCAATTAAAATTGGTAAGACTGTCACAAATATATTAATAAAGAGAAATGATAATGATGTCCGATTTAAAATTAATAAAGATCGTGAAGTACAAACTTCTTTAGAAAATGATAATAATATTAATAACTTTACTCAAACCTCAGAGTGTAATAAAGGAGAAACTGATATTATACAAAATAAAAATATTGATTTAAATGAATCTAAATGTACTAATAATACACAAGCAAAAATTGTTCAGTCGTGTAAAATATCTCTACCAAACCAAAATTTACATAAGTCAAGTTCAACAAAGAAAAATACTGCATCTGCAGATACTGTAACTGCACATTTTGAAATAACTAAAAGTGTTGAAAAAGAATTATCGGACATTATGGAATGTGTTGAAAGTGAAAGTATACAGAATGAATATCCGAAAAAAGGTCTAACACCTAAGAGTCAAAATATAAATAGTACTGCGGTTCAGAATTTGCAAAGTTCGTCACAAACAGGAAATATTCGCGATGACTATGATTTAGACATTTTTGATTGTGAATCTTTAAAACCATGTAGTGTTCAATTACTTAAAACATCAAAAAATGTAACTTCAAAAATTTTAGTATCTACCCAAAACAAATACAAACAAAAGCCATCAGATAAAAGAATCCGAGATATAAATAGTGACGAAAACTTACCTGTAAATAAAAAGCAAAAGATGACACCTGAATATGAAAATATTCAAATTGAAAAAGTAAATAAAATTGTTCACGAAAATTCTAAAGTAGCATTAAATGAAAGTGAGTGTGACACTTATGATATTGTTATGGACAAAGTATTTGCTAATATTGACGCAGATATTGAAAACTATGAAGTCTCAAACAAAATTAAAAATACACATGATCGTAAAAAAGTCTGTAACTTTGAAATTGAAAATCCGAAGTACAGTGAAAATATTTTTTCAGTTGCGGAAAATGATGATAATGACCAATCGAAGGTGTTAAATAGTCAAGTAAGTTGTTTATTCTATAAATGTTTGTTCTAAATGTTTATTTTATAAATGTAATATAAAATTTCTATTAGCAGATGGCAAAAGCTACTCACCAAAATAAAGATCCGTTGACACCAAACTTATGCGGAGAATTTGCTGCAGTACATAAAGGAGATAGAGAAACTGAAGACTTAGTAATGATGGAATTAGGGACACCATTCCACGAAAGTGATGATTCTGACAAGAGTGTAGTTGAAGATACCCCGCATAAGTTAGTATTATTTGAAATTCCTTTTTTTTTTAAATAAAAAAAGTATTCATTTGCTAAGCAGGGGCGGTGAAGTAACAAACAAGTAGTTTATTGTAACACCTATAAATATTACAAATGGAAATATTATCAATAGAAAATGATAGAACAGCCTCTATCATTTTCCATTTTTGAAATTTAATATAGAAAATGAGAATTGTATTTGCTTTCTTGTACATTACTAATACGTTATGAAGTAATAAACTTCAAATATCCAACTGACTAATACTGACCTCTACTGCCTCATTTACACTCAGTCACTACCACTGCTCCTGTCGCTGCCGGATATATTTCCCTAAATACTTAAGCGGCAATAACAACACGAGTGTGTGTTCAGCCGTCGTACTTCTTTCTTGATCAACTCGCAACAATGACTGGCGTCGAGGTTGTTGATGCGACAGCATTATGTCTACTCAGTATAAGTAACTATTTAAATGTATAAAGAATAAATAAAAGACGCTGTTTTTATCGCTGCTCAATTTCATAGTCTTAAAAAAGTTATTTTTTTATCATTACTCCACCTTCGTGGCAGTAGTGTGGGCGGTGACGTAATAAGTTAAAACACAGGACAGATTAATAAACATATTGACGTAGTCAGGTAACAACATGTTGCGTAGCACGTTCTTTCTCGGTCGAACTTCGGCGGCAAGTGAGCGAGAATGTACACGCTCGCGCTCGAACTGCCCGTCCTTTGAGTTCCGCGTGTAAAACTGACAATCGAATGAGCGCCGGGCAGTGGCAGCGGAGAAAGAACGTGAAGAAGTGGCAGCCGAGAAAGAACGTGCTACGTTTAAAAATGGCGATTCATTTATTAATCTGTCCTGTGTTTTAATGATATTTAGTAATGATAAAACAACAAAAATTTTAGAACTTTATGAAATTGAACGAGTAATATGGAATCCTCATGATAAAAACCATAAATTGCACGTAGTAGCTACTTATACTGGGCAGACATTATGCTGTCGCACCAATAACCTCTACGTAAATCGTTGTTGCGAATTGATCAATAAAGAAGTATGAAGGCTGGTGTAAACAACCACTCGCGTAATTATTGCCGCAGAAGTATTTAGGGAAATATTTCCGGTGGCGACGGGAGCAGCAGCAGTGGCTAAGTGTAAATGGCCATTAATGTGGCATACCATTCCCCATTTTCACAAGCTAAAATGTAATGCATTTAAAATATCGCACCGATGAGGAGGTGAAGTAAATGTATGATATCTCTAGAGCCATGAAATCCTATAAAACGCGCTATACGGTGTCAATGGGAGATTTCAACGCAAAACTAGGCATAAGGGAGAACGATGAGCTGAAAGTTGGGAACTTCGGGATAGGGCAACGAAAGCCAAGGGGCCAGCAGCTGACCGACTTCATGGAAAAAGAAGGACTTTTTATGATTAACTCTTTCTTTCAAAAGCTGCCCCACAGGAGGTGGTTCAGGTCGAGCCCCGACGGTTCGAAAAAAAATGAGATTGACTTCATTATGACGATCAGACGACAATTGACAGCGATGTCTTAGTGAGAGTGTAGACTGGTAGTGATCACCGAACGGTGAGAGGCACACTGAGCCTAAACGTGAAGTTGTACAGTTCACGTCTAATGAAGTCAACGTTATGTCCAACTCGTGCTCTAATCTAAAGCCCCAAAACACTCAGTTCGAGTTACTAAATCGATTTTAGTGTCTAGAAGACTGCAATGTAGTGGACGATATGAATGACAAGCTTGTGGAAACTGTCCATGCGGTCGGAGCAAGTTCTGTAAGACCCATCGCAGAAGAACACAAAAACTCGCCGATAACACTCTTAATCTTATGGCACCAGCATACAGGCAACTGAACAGACAGATCTCCAAATGCACGCGGCGGCATTTACGCATCTTGAATACAGATCGTATTGAAGAAGAGATCGAGCGGAACCAAGGCGCCGAAGGTTTGCCAGAGATCTGTCTGCCAGAAAGAGTTCAACTGTCGAAGCTGAAGGCCGAATGTGGCAGCATCGTTTTCGGGACACCTGAGATTTTGAATGAGATTGAGAGGTTCTATGGGCAGCTGTACACGTCATCGTTGAAGCTCCACGCAAGTGTGAGTAACGATCTAAGAGCAAGTCTTATCCGACACTATTCCGGTGATATCCCGGACATCAGTCTGAGTGAGATTAGAATGACTCTCCGGCACCTTAAAAACGGTAAGTCCCCGGGCGAGGATGGAATTACAGCGGAGGTTCTAAAAACGGGTGGAAAACCGATACTTGAAAGTCCTTCAGTAGCTCTTCAATTCCGGCCTCCATGGTGGCACTACTCCGGAGACTTGTTCTTCAAGAAAGACGATAACTCTCTCATGAAAAACTACAGACCGATTTCCATTCTGAGCCGCGTCTACGTACTGTTTTCGAAAGTCATCACGAATCATCCGCACGAAGACTCGACGAATTCCAGCCTCCCGAATAAGCCGGTTTTCGAAAAGGCTTTTGCACCATAGACCACATATATATGCTTCGGCAAATTGTACAGAAGTCCGAAGATTACAATCTGCCACTTCATCTTTCGTACGAGGACTATAAGAAAGGCTTTGATTCCGACAAAATTTGGGCGGTGCTGCAGTCCCTTCGGCGGTGTCAAGGTGACCGTTGGTATATCGAAGTACTGAAGTGTTTGTACAGTAGGGCTACGATAGCTATCCGAGTACAGAATCAGAGTACGAAATCTATCCAACTGCAGAGAGATGTAGATGACGTAATATTCCCAAAACTTCGTCAATGGTGAGTACATCACTCACCTTCGAGAAACCTATTCAACTGCAGAGAGATGTAGGTGACGTAATATTCCCAAAACTTCGTCAATGGCGAGTACATCACTCACCTTCGAGAAACCTATCCCATTGCAGAGAGATGTAGGTGACGTAATACTCCCAAAACTTCGTCAATGGCGAGTACATCACTCACCTTCGATTTGCCAACAATATTGTCCCTATAACAGAATCGCTGAAGGACCTAAGCACTATGCTAAATGACCTCAATAGTGCCTCCCAACGAATAGGTCTTAAGATTGATATGGACTAAACAAAAGTCATGTGTAATGTCGATGTCACGCCTATGCCGGTAGTTGTTAGGAGCACTAAGCCCGAAGTTGTTGATGAGTATGTTTACCTGGGACAAATAGTCCGACTAGGTAAGTCAAACTTCGACCGAGAGGTCAATCAACGGATTCAAATCAGCTGGGTGGCGTTCGGGAGATTACGACACATTTCGTCAAGCATACCTCAAAACTAGATTGTATAACCAGTGCATGTTGTCAGTGGATGACCTATGGATCTGAGACGTGATCTTTCACTGCTGCCAGTATGAGGAAGGTCAAAGTCGGTTAGCGAGTTATGGAGAGAGCTATGCTCGAAGTTTCTCTGCATGATAGACTTAGGTATGGGGATATCCGCAGTAGAACCAGAGTGATCGACATAGCCTAACGGATTAGTTAGCTAAAGTGGCAATGGGCCGGCCAGATATAGCTCGACCGACAACCGATGGGGAAGAAAGGTTCTCAAGTGCCAGCAATAACAAATTAAATCAAAACTTTCACAATAATGTACTAAATAAAAATATATTGACATTTATTTGAGAAATATGTAAGCATATTACATAAAATGCTATATATGCAGAAAAAATGAAATAAATTGTGGATATGTGGATGCGTGTTTAAGTGTGTGAGTGCGTGAGTGTGTTCGTGCGTGTATGTACGGTGCTAGCATCGAGATTGTATGAATCATACCATTTATGCTTATTTGGTGGATTTTTGTACTGAAGTCAGAAACTTTTAAGTGGCAACTGATTTACTGTTTCTGATCGGTGGTGGTATATGTAAATTGTATTTATTTTTCAACGTAACTTTATTTATGTTTGTATGCCTTTTAAGCTAATTTAACTTGTTTTCCAAGTTGGTAAATTTACTTGAAAAAAAAATGATGGTAGCGCTTGCAACATCAGATCGAGAGGCAGATCTGCACGCATTTTTCTCGACGTTTATTCTTTAGTTCTTCGCGTAGTTTTTTGATTAATGATGTGTAATAATCTCCAGTTATTATCTCTCCTTTACTTAAATAGTCGATCGTTATGATACAATCCGCACAGAGGCCATTATTTAATCTGGATCTTCTTCAATTATCGCTAAATTTAACTTTAAAATGTCAACTCTCAATGTCTGTTAACATACGAGGAACCCAGCGCGCGGCCACCTTTTAGAATTTTAGGTTTTAATATTTTAAGTATGAGTTAAAAGAAACTGAAAGCTTTAGAGTCTCAGTGAAATAATGGATGGTCACACGACGATCTACCTTTACAATTCCTTCGATTTTTTTTTACGTTTTATTGCGTAGCGGCAGTTGGCCGCTAGGAGCGAGTGTCGTCATTGCAGGCGGTTATGTCGCGTTTAAATTTAGCTTGATGCGCAAACATAGAATATTATAATACGCAATAGAATGGCTGTCAACCTTATTTTGTAAGAGGATTGGCGTCGCCGAGAGCACACATACAAGCAATTACGTCGTATTATCACTACTACAAACCCGATTCGCTGTGTTGACATACAGAGCGAATTTATACATTTTGAGCTTTTGATTAATGTTCAAGATCATCATTAAAAAAATCGTTTAAATGTTAATACGTATTTATTTGTAAACAGTGTGCAAACGTATCGTGAAACAAATCAAAATTTTTTAAGTTAAAAATTTATGCTTTTTCAAAGATTTTTAGTAAAAATGGGAGGATAATAGTGTTCCTTGTAATGGATATAAGTGTGTTAAAGTGCTAATCGGCGAGGAAAAGGTAAAATCTTTAAAAATGAAATTTTAATTCATTGAACATTTCTTCAGACTTCAATAGATACAGGACTCCTTAGTATTAAAGTTAATTATTCTAGGAGTATTTAAAGTTTTAATAACTCAATACTTATATTACCATATGAGTAAAAAATATCATTTTTGAACTTCAGCATAAAATATGAGATACCTAGGTATAAGTTTTTCATAGCAAATAATTGTTACAATCTTTTTTTAATGTGAAGCCCAAATTTTATTGTAATAAATTAAATGAATAGGTGTTTTTAGGTTTTTAAAAAATATTTTCTTAAGTCTTTCAGTATGTAAACTTTTAATAGCGCCATCTACTTAATTCTATAGGTGAAGTCATTTTATCGAACAAAAATCGATCGATTCTCACGGTGGTACGTTAAGGTTACGCTAAATGGCACAAACACGCTATCGGCTAATTTAATATTTATATTAAGGTAATAGAGTTAAAAATATCATTTTGTACGGTTTATTAAAATTGAAAATTAATAATTATACAATAAATAGTCATTATTTTATGGTACAAAATTTTGTAAAGCTTTATCTTCTCATTATACCATATCTAATTCCTGTTGTAATCTTTTCTATGCATACAACTTAAACGAAATAATATGATGTTTCACATCTGCCTTTTTTAATTTTGTACATAGTTTGTTTGTACTTTGTTCATGCTTTTCTTTTGTTCATGTTTTGTATTGTATATAAATATCTTTTTCTTTCGCTCAAGCAAACCTAAACGGCT
>DWHP01006033.1:0-11613 GCA_018247895.1 Parnassius honrathi | reverse complement strand
CACACACACACACACACACACACACACACACACACACACACACACACACACACACACACACACACACACACATGTATGTATATATCACTTATTCATTCGCATGACTCGTACGTAGCACAAACGTCGAAACGGAATGATCCATTTCCTCCTTTCGCGCCGATGTGACACTCGAAAAGAAATTATATCGCGAGGAAATCGTTTGAAACACTTCCAGACGCTAACGCAAGTGGCGCAAATGTCAGGCTTGAATAATATCTTGTCAACTACGAATTCTTTATCACTTGTCATATTGGCTTTGTCAGTGGATTCGCAGAGGCCATACTGTACAGTTTGTCATTGATGAATGATGAATTGTGATGTTGACTTATACATACATAATCAAATGATTTTGACTATTAATTATTATTTTCATGCTCAATCAGTCATCTAAATCCTATTAAAAACTATAATCAAGATTTGGTTTAACCAAAAGACTAAATACAAAACGGAACTTTTCATGAATCAATTTACAGTTGCTAAAAATCTTTAATAATATTTAAATTAAGGAGTAGCGAATTATGAAAATAATCGAATTTCGTCGTTACTACTTCCTACTATGAGAGAGACACACATATTAGCAACCAGTGGACTATTTACGGGCTACTGATGATATGTGATGATACTCCTCTGGATATTTTATTACCTATTACTGTTCCGCTGGTTCAGTGAGCAAAAATGAATATTTGGCCCATGTTGCATTATAGGTGGATGGATGATCCCTAAAGTGCCACCTTTAGCTAGCTAGGTTGTAACACCGACTTTTACCCCTTCCGCAATTTTGGTTGAATTTTAGATTTGTAGATTATATATATATATATATTTATACTGGCTGTTACAAAACTACCCGTAAAGGAGGTTAAATGGGGCCTTCTAACGAGACCATTCACAATAAGTAATAAGAACCGTAGTAACGATGTATAACATACTCCAAAAAAATAAAAAAAATATTATTATTTTCACTGATGTGCAAACCCTATTTCAGTAAAATTAAAGAGTAAACTACGCAGTATGTACCTACATTTCTACCTAATTCGCGGAACGACAAAAATTTTAAAAGACCTAACCTAACGAAACAACCTAAATGAACACTTATTTTTTCATAAACATCAAATTTACAGAAACGGCTTAAAGTGTGCTCCGCCTTGCTCAATACACAAGTTCGCTCGTCGGGATATGGCTTGTGTGGCGTTTCGCACCATCGTTGGTGTTGTTGATGCGAAAACCGAGCTAACACGCTGTTCCATCTCGGCAACCGATGGGCAATCAGAGAAATACACTCTGTCCTTCACATACCCCATAAAAAGAAATCCAAGGGTGTGAGGTCCGGAGAACGAGCAGGTCCTCCGCGGCCGGTCCATCCTCGCGGAAAGCGGACGTTAAGATGTTCTCCTACGTTGCGAGCAAAATGTGCCGGAGCTCCATCAAACCAAAAATCCAGGGTAATCCCAGTCAGCCACAAAAAATTCGTCAATCACCTCTTCGAATTCAGTTTGTAAAAACGTTAGATAGTTGCAACCGTTCAGACGTGATGGCATAATGACGGGGCCGATGACCATCATAAAGGCCAGCCCACACATTCAGCCGCCACTGGTGTTGGAATCTGCCCTGTCGTGAAGCATGCGGATTCACGCGAGTCCAAACGTGATCGTTATTCATATTTGAAAGTGCTGACCTCGTGAATGTTGCCTCGTCCGTCCAAACAACATAGTTTACGTAATTAGGGTTTTCCTCTAACTGCCTAAGGTACCACTCGCAGAAGTTCCTCCTTGGTGCAAAATCGGGACGTATCAGCTAGTGTGTACGGCGATAGTGATAAGAGTGACGATTGTCGTCACGAAGAATTCGCCAAACTGCAACATGGTTTATACCGAATCTTGTTCCGGCTCGCCTCGTACTTGTGGTCGGCTCTTCTTCAAAAAGCCTGCCTGGCGTCGACTGTGCTTGGACGTCCACTTTCAGTAGACCGAGGAAAAGAGCCGGTGAAATGTAGACGTCTTGACATGTTCAGAAAACACTGGTACGAAGGCAGCCGTCGCTGTTCAGTGAGGGGTCTACCATCGATAAATAGTTGCCGATACAGTTCGCGAGCACGATTTAAATTGCTATGTTCATGGCCTACGCATAACATGATATCGTAATATTCCGAGAAAGCATCGTTATTTTGCTAAAAATGTTGGGATAAAAACTCGAAACAGTTGTAGAATATCGATAAGAAGGTTTATAATTGACAACATTTTTTTTCTAAGGTTGACAAAATTTTTGTAGATAATTAATTATATTTTTACGGGGTATTTTGTAACACACACACACACACACGTATATATATATGTATATATTTATATATACATGTGTGTGTGTGTGTGTGTGTGTGTGTGTGTGTACCTATATGTTGTAACAAACGAGCACAAGATCCACTTAGTCCTAAGAATCAAAATGTAGATGCATTGTCACCCTAGAGATCTAAGATGGAATGCCTTATCACAAATATTAAAGGTCACCTGTTCTTTACACTCACCATAGAGACTATTTTACGCTGATATTCTAATTCATCACTGATTATCTTAGTACCTTATTGTTGGTAGATCTCAGTACTGTACTCAATGACTTCAATAATGCCTCCCAACGGGAAGGTCTTCAAATGAACATGGACAAAACAAAGGTCATGTGTAATGTGCAAGTCGCACCTTTGTCGATCTTTATTGTTGGCGATTATGTTATCTATAACAAATTGTCCGACTGGGTAAGTCCAACTGCGAGCGCTATTCATGGGAGTATCCCCCATAAAGGATTCAACGCTAAATAAAATAGTTTAGCGTCAGGTTCTGGCGACTGATTGTCGGATCCATCCAAACAAGTTACATCCAAATCTCATAGACTGCCTTTCATTATCTGAGTGAAGAAAACCTCTCTGCTCTCACAATCTGTCCAACCAGTACAGAAAACTTGGACAATTCTTTCAAGAAAAAAAATCAGCTTCTTGGAAACAAATAATATAACATATAAATATATAAAATAGTTATCTATTAATATTGCTAGTTCTTCGATGAACCTTCTACAATACAATACAATACAATACTCTTTAATGTACACCATTGAAAGATAAATATAACAAACAATATAAAAAGGAAAAAAGAACAAACAATGAGGGAAAAACAAAAGGCGCTCTTATTGCTACATAGCAATCTTTTCCAGACAACCCTGAAGAAGAAATTTATAAAATACGAAAAAGTTTAACGGATAGGGTGCACTAAATTAGAAAAGAAAAATAATAATAATAATAAAAAATACAAAATTTATAACTTAACTTGGCACTAAAATGACAACATACTTTAGATAGATCAATGACCATAAATAAGAGGAGGAAAAGAGAGAAGTTAAAGAGACAAATAGTGTTCCTTAATCTGTTTCCCGAACACATTTAACGATTGAGCAACGACAATAGACGAATTATAAATTCATTGGTGGCCAAACCATTTTATTATGCGTTTAAATCTTAAAAGTAACCTGTTATAGGCACGTCGACAATGTAAGTGCCTATTGTATAACTTGATTAATTGACTGCTTTATTTGATGATTGAAGTTCTGAGGTCACGCTTAAACCTTTTTAGTCAACAGGCAATTCTATTTTCACATTTACAGATGAAACTTATGACGTCAGCTTTGAAACCTCTTCTGAATAAATAAAAGCTTCTTCAAGATTAACTAACTAGAATTTCAGTCCTCACATACTAGAAATGTGTCCTGTGTTGTTTTACGTACACAAATACATGGACTAACATTCCAACCTGAAACAATTATTTGAAGAACAAACAAGTACTATTATCATGCAGGAATCGAACCTGCCATTCCGCGTCACCAATGCCTACCGAGGTATTTAATTAGGCAAAAAGAGTCTTGTGTGCCATTGTGTTTACCGTAGATGTTGTGAAGCGACATTATCAATTCACGATTTTTTTTAATTTACTAAGTGGCAGTCTTCATAAATTTTCTATTACGACATTTTGTATTGAAAGTATTAAATGTTTGATAATCCATCAAGCTCCGAGCCTAAATGTACTACTAATATTACGCCTTGGCTCAAGTTAGTAGGCCATTAATATTGGTAGCTATTATTTCAACGCCATTTTATTTGAGCAACACGATGTTTGCGAACGATTCCACTTAATTTACTTTGATGGTTTGAGCAGGTGTTACTATGGCGAGATTAAACCGGCAGAACGTAGGTTTCAGGCAAACAAAACCTTGCTATTATAGTACATGGTCCGTGTCCAATAGTGGACTTATAAAACGATGACAAGAGGCTCCGAGGAATTGTTCGGATTAATTCCAGCCGCCAAATTTTACTGTCGTACACTTCGTCACAAATTTGAATTCCTTCCAAATTATATCTTAATGGTCCGTAATCCACCAGTGTTCATTTCTTCTAAGAATTTTCTCCCGCGTACGACCAGATTGTGGAATTTATGGTCATCAGCAGTTTTCTAAACTAATATGACTTAACCTACAAGAAAATAGCCTACTCCTTTTCAAAAAGCAGACAACGGAACTGCAATTCTTCCGATATTGTAGAAGTTCATTCGCGGCGGTGGTCATTTGACCACCTGTGCTTCCTCTTCTGTAAAAAATAAGAATTCTTCTGGTTTTAATTTTAAAAAAATCTTTAAGGTTGTTATAGAAATTATACAGTTTTTACGTGGCTAATTTCATACAACTGTTGAGGTTTTTAAGTGTACTTAGAGAAATCTTATACGATATAGAAACTTACATTTTACCTTAATTTTCGTCTTAGGCAGCCACTAAAAGTCCGTTTCTGGTCATGGACCTTTCCCATTGAAGGGAGGACTTGCCATAACCAACAAAAATCAAAACGTTTACAGTCCTGATACGCTGATATAAGACACCTAAATGTACCAATTAACAATTGAAAAGAAAACGACTGAAGAGCACTACAGTAAGCAAAATGATAGTGTATACTCAAATCCCCAAAGTAGATGCCGAATACAGTTTTTCTTAATTACAAAAACAGACTATTACTTTTTTTACTCTCAATATAATATTATATGTACTTACTTAATTATTTTGTTCTCAGTTGAGCAAGGAAAACAATTCTCTTGGTTGCTATAATTTTCAACATGATGAAACACGTACGCTATTCATACCGTACATATATCATTTAGCTCTCATCTGTTCATGAGACAAATATTTTTTATCTTTAGCTGTCTACCGCAATGTTGGAAAATCCAAATCGGACGCAATAAATTTTGATTGAATGCATAAAATTCGTATATTTTGAGTAAATAGATATCTCGTGCATAAGATCTTTAATCTCAAACACTTTATTTACGAATATGCGGTAAGAGAAACTTTGTTCCAGTGAAATATAATAGAAATGACAAAGAAGGTAGATATTGTACTCTAGATTATTACAGTTACTCATATTAAAATTAGTTTACACAATACCAACGGTCATATTGTTGAAAAAAAAAACGTAATTTAACTCTTCGATTTCCTTCTACGCAAGTCTCATGTCATGTAATGGCCTGCGGTAGCGGTGTGAGAATATCCAATTTCCAATGTCATAAGAGGCGACAGAAAGAAACAAACCAGGAGATGGGCATCAGGGTCTAAAACTACTAAAAATAAAAAAAACTGCGGTTGCCAAAGCTTGTCGTGACAACAACGGCAGGAGGGGTATGTTCATATATATATACGTGTGTGTGTGTGTGTGTGGGTGTGTGTGTGTATTATGATATGTATCGATGATAATGATGATGACGCAATTCATTCTTTATTTTTTTAGTTGCACGTAGTTATTATAATAATAATAATATACTTTTATGAAATATGATTTAGAGTAATATAAAGGTAAATGCACCTTTTAATGATTTAATTTTCTATTCCAGGTCTCATAGTGTCGATTCCTTTCCTGTTAGCAACATTCTTGGTGTATGCCTTCATCCCTGAACTAAGGAACTTGCATGGTATGTGCCTGATGGCATACTGTGGGGGTCTAATCGTCGCTTACACATTCCTATCATATTTAAAGCTGCACACCGGAAAAGTTGGAGTAGCAATGATGGGTTGCTACATTATCGGTGAGCTAAATTTGGCATTATTTAATTAACCAATTGTTTTCAGATTTTCTAAAATGAGTTAGAATGACAAACGAGCACACAGAACATCTAACAGTAAGTGAATGATGTGACGCATGGACACTTCAATATACAGGGTTATTTTGCAATAGCTGGCCAAATTTACAGAAACGATTCAGAATAAGTAATACAGGCAAATGAAAAAAAATTATTAAAAAAAATCTCAATAATTCTGTCATCTTTTAAATTCAAAATGTTTGTTTGCATTTGACTACGATTTCGTTAGGGTTGCCATTACATAAACAAACTTCAGGGAAATAGTTCATTATCACTCACCATTTACGTACGCAGTCACAAGGTTTGTTTACCTCCATATACCATTAACTTAATGATTATTACATTTTGTACCTAGCTATACTAAAATAACAAATTAAACTCTGTTTTCATATATTACTTATTACTTTTAAAAATACCCAATGTACCTTGATTCGTAGGTGTTTTCTTCTTTCATCATCATTCCGTATTTGACAGAACCACTAGTTTAACCAAAAAAATAGACTAGGGTTCCTCCTTTTTTTAATTCTGGGAAATCTTCGAGGGGGCAACGAAAAGGTTATACCGGACTCCCACCGGCTAATACCCCTCGGTGGTCACCATCAGCTTTGATCTCTCTTTGAACACAACCGGGGGCATTACTCGCTGCCCACAGTATCCTCGCAATGCTATCATGATATCTCGGGGTTACGTCACTAGGCGTTTAGGACACCTATACGACGAAGCCCGAAGCGTATAACATCATTGAGTAGAGGAACACCATCATTAAGAATAGGGCCGAGACGAACGACTTGACTACATCGTCTCCAATTGGGATCTCCCGATCCCGCCTGGCACCCTCCTCCAAGTTCCCCCTAGCTTAACTTCAAACGGCCATAAACTGCTAAACAGTTCAGTATCGATGTGCTTTTAACTAGAAAAGAGTTAATTTTCTGTTACAGTGGATGCTAAGAAACTAGGCTAGCTTCTAAATATAATTGACACTGAATTTATCGACGTAGGTTACTCCCAAAACATTGCAACAAGATACTTTGAAAATGTTTTATTTGATGCTGCACCCCTGTCACTGCATCAGGTGGACTGTACGCTCGTTTGTTACTTAACATTGTTTAAAAAAAATAACATGAAATTTTGTACTGACCAAGTTTTAAGACATTATTAAAAGAATATTAGTATTTTATTTAAAAGAAATTAAAATTTTATGATGTAGTTTTAATGGAGATGTCAACTATCCAATTACATGATTAATTAAAATTATTGACCAACTATAAGTTTAATGCTCAGCTCAGTGGCAGCGTAGGAACATTCACTGCGTCGTACCGTTCGTGAGTGTCGCAACAAGCGAAGAAGGGAAAAGAAACAAGAGATGGGCAGCATCAAGTTCATAATTAATACTCAAAATAACAATATAATTTATACGTGGTAGAACCATAAGTGCTGTAATAAGCTATGTTACGGTTGTAAGACGAATAAGTCGGCTCGACTGGTAAAGGACCACGCTCGCATAGAATACCAGCATTTTGTATGGTGAGTGTTCTAGTTTTCTACCTTCATATATATGTGGCGGCGCTGTCGTCACGCCACACGCGAAACATTGAAGCTTAAATCACGCTATCGAAGTTCCGAATCAAAAACAGTATATATAGAATAGCTCAGAACTATCACACGGAGCGTTGGCCGCTCCACGGTATATTAGTGCCTATTTTTTCCAGACGGTAAAAAAGGTCATCCAGTATATATATTTATAGCTACCGTTACCAACACACCTAGCCTAGCTTTGCATCTGTCCTTCCCGCGAGGCAATCTATATCATGTAGTAGTGGTATATACTACTCCATACCATTCCCGTAGTTGTGATAAGAGACGACAAAGGGGAAAAAATCAGAAAATGGGAAGCAGGGTTTTTTTGTTTCTAGGATAGGGTGACAAACGAGCACACAGAGTCCATCTGAAGGTAAGTGTTTGCTATGACCCATAGACATCTACATCTATCCTCGATTACGAATCAAAATCCAGTTGCGTTGTCACTTGTCACCCCTGAGGAATAAGATATAAAGCCTTTTTCTCAGTGAAAAGGTTCTCCGGTTTTCTACACTCACCTTACGAAACACAGCAGCGTTAAGCTACTATTTCACGATGGTATTCTGTGGGAGCGTGGTCCTTCCCCGGTCGAGCTGACCCATTAGTGCTACAACTATACTACTATTATAGCTGCAGCATGGCTCTACCACATGAATCTTCATCTTCCTAATGACGACTAAAAATAAAAATAAAATCGGTTGCTAACTCACTTTTCAAGCGTGGCAACTATGGCTGCTATAAGGCAATCTATGAGGGAGGCCTGTGTCCAGCAGTTGACTTTAATAGGCTGTAACGGTTACGTAATGGAAGCAATCTGTGGGGGAGGCCTAAGTTCAGAAGTTAACAGCCACCAAATGCAATAAAATATCTCACAAGGCTCTCATATTTTTAAATTACGTATAACGTGAAGCAAC
This sequence comes from Parnassius honrathi, assembly GCA_018247895.1. Classification (NCBI taxonomy): domain Eukaryota; kingdom Metazoa; phylum Arthropoda; class Insecta; order Lepidoptera; family Papilionidae; genus Parnassius; species Parnassius honrathi. The sequence continues at coordinate 2,933 of DWHP01006033.1, read as the reverse complement.
ATTATTATTAATTTTTCAACAGAATGACCTCGGAATCTCTAATCGAGAACATACGAATATAAAAATAAAAAAATAATGAAAACCTTACGCATTCACCACGTTCTCACAATTTTAAAATTATATTGATTTTATAAACATTGCAAATAGGCCAAGAAGATGAAAGGCGGTGATTTCACTGACTAGCCAGAATTGCGAGATAGCCCAAGTAATCAACTTATTTCACTATTAAAATGTTTATTAAGATAACATTTATTTAATTATGAGTTGGTATGAAGACAACACAACGTAAAATTGTTGCCACGTAAGAATTTATATATATACCGTGAAACACACCAACTTTGCCCGTTTTTTCTATAAATTTTCATTTATTTAAATCTTTTATGGGGACATTAGTATATGTTATTATTCCCTATAATTTTACGATCGTGTACACGTATTTATTTTGCTAAATTTATTGTAAGTTAAAATTTAAACCAACATTTGATCGATTTTGAAGACGGGTAAAATTAACTGACCTCACGTTGATTCTTTAAGCAAATATAATTCGTAATACACTTGCAATAAGCATCACTACCTAGATGTGAGTAATCTTGGCATTGATATCAAAACTTTACTAATAATGTTAAAACTTTTACAGCAAAAATAGCCAGCTATTTTCGCATTTTTCCATACAAGCCGCATCGAGGGATTTAAAACTGATAGGGTTGTCACATTCGAGTAAATTTCAATCACCGTACTAAATTTCTTTAGCGGGCGTTGAATATTAAAAAAAATTGTATTTAAAATTAAATGTTTATTTAAGTTTTGTTCTCTCTTATTTATAAATTTTATATAAAACACTGAGATCAATAAAGGTTCATTCAGTTGATAAAATCAAAAGTTAAATTAGTCAAAAAGTAAATGAGGCAATTTATAGGCAGCTGATGGCCTACTATAATAGGAATTAAAACACTAAAATTCTTGCTTTAGAAATATTTCACGAAGATCTTATGCTTAGTTCATCACTACGTCTATTTGGAGCAAATGTTTTTGATGATTTTTTAAATATACTTGTACTAATACCTTGAGATATAGTTTAACTAACGGAAAGCCAGTATCACTAGAAGTTTGCAAAACCTTCTCTATTTTTCCCTTCTACGATTGACAAAGCTGTCGGATGCGCAGTAGATTTTAAATGTATTTTTTTTACGTACACCACAATAGTACGTCGTAGGATTCTAAATTGTCGTTCAGCGTCTCTTGATGCAATTAGGTTAGATGCAACTGCTTGGCATTTGATATCTTCAGAGTAATTTTTATATATTCGGTACCCAATTTCACGCCTTCGATTTTCGAGTTGAATTCTAGACTTGTGTTTGTTTTTCTGAAATTTAAAATATAAGTTAAAGAAGGGTTGGAACCGATTATTAATACATACAAATGTACTTATATTACCTTCAAATTCAATAGAGGTACGCATGTATTAACTTGTATGTATTTTAAAGTTACAAACTTATAAGTATGTACAGCTTCAGAAGTATGGGGCTTTACCGACATTCATTTTATGGGTTTGGCGAATTACTTTCAAATTTAACAGGACTCATGATTAATGAGCTAGTTACGCCGCGGTATCGCGAACTCATGATTAAGAACTTTGGTCGAGTTCAAAACTAGTGGGCCAATCATGATAAAATGTTTTTATAAGTACTTCTAAACAGGATTATCACTTTCGAAAGTTGTTATTTTATAGAAAAATTTGTGTCAGTACATCTGATATGAAAGTAATCAAAAAATTGACACTGACTTTAATTCGTGATATGTTAAAAAATACGTAAAAAGAACAAAATTACTTATAAATAAAAAAATAGAACAACTGACAACCCTCAGTATTTTAGATGGCGGGCAATGTTGATATGTTCTGGTCTGAACCCAGTATATTCTAAATCTATGGGTCTGAACATTGTTGGGTAACTTTGCCCACCATCACAAGTTTTGATTTATAGACCCTTTAGTACTGAAACTATGATTAAAATACTCTACGGTTGATATTTTATAATATACAATAAAAAAAACTAACCTGCGTTTTCGCCATGAAGTACAATTCACTAACACTTTACTACAGTAATTTTGCCCGCGAAAACCTCCACCACAATCATCAAGTTCCGTTAAGTTACTGAATGAAATCAGAAACAAATGCAATACTTAGTGCTGGTACCTTGCCGTAAATATAAAATATTTTCCCTCAATAATGGAATTGTTTATAAATTGCTTTTTGGGCAAAGGTACCTTGGTAGTCAAAGTTATCACTGTTATATGTATTCTGCTGAGTATCGCTACATTACAATTCGTCTCTCAAACATAGATTGGAAACATAGACTGTCATATAAATCCACCGCCGGTATTGGTGATATAGTAAATATAGGCAGCTCTACGACCATTATGAAATTGTAGGCCATTTCTTTATTTTTTAATTTATTTACTAGCTGTGCCCCGCGACTACGCCCGCGCGTAATTTAGAGTTTTAATTTTTTGCGCGGAACCCTAATTCTTTTTCTTAAAGCCTAAGTTACTCCTTATAACATCAGCTATCTGCCAGTGAAAGTCTGGTCAAAATCGGTCAAGTCGTTTCAGAGATTAGCATGAACAAACAGACAGACAAAAATAAAAATAAATTGTTAGAAGTGCTGTTGCTATTTTGACATTACGAACAGACACTTGAATTTTATTTATTTGTATGGATAAAAAGATTTTATTTATATAGATTTATTTAAAATTATATTAAAAAGGTTATCGAGTGGCAGCCTCGTACCGAAAGACGTAGTGTAGGTCAACCCCCACTAGATGGAATCATGACCTGGTAAGACATGCAGGAAGTCAATGGATGCAGGTGGCTCAGGACCGTGCTTTGTGGCATTCCTTGAGGGAGGCCTATGTTCAGCAGTGGACTTGTGAAG
>DWHP01006032.1:0-11613 GCA_018247895.1 Parnassius honrathi | reverse complement strand
ACCATAAGCCGATAAAATAATTTCCATTACAAAATAACTATTAACTTATAAGACTGTACTAAAGCTATTCCTTAAGTTAACGCTCAAACAATATAATTATTAGTAAGAAAATGAATAAAACGATTTCAATCCATTATTAATATTTATAAACTTATCTTAATTATCACAATAAAAATAACTACAATTTTACATCGAAAATGGAATTACCGATAGAAGACAATTGTACTTCTGAAGTTCAAGTATATTTATTTTCGGCTGAAAAACTATTCGCCTGTTTGTTGATTCGTAATTAAAATTTTCGGGATTAAGTTATTTCTGCTAAATACTCGCGAACCTTCTAACTTTAAAAATTTAGACGTTATCTAATTATGACATATTTTGTTTCGAATATTTATTTTTTGGCAACATAAAATTCGTGATAATCATCGTTCGCATTTTTTAACATACGGAATTTTATACCTTCGAATAGTTGGTTATTTCGTAACCTTTGACGGCAAAACATCGTTCATAGCTCATGAAGAACCACGTTTATGAACGATATATCTAAATTGAAAGAATTCATGTATCGTTTTCATCCCAAGTCGCGCATCGAATAAGTCCCTTAACTCCCTTAGTGTTAATACACTGCACGGGAGAAGGGCACTGCAGACCGGGTCCACTTTGATGCCCTTACTCCCTTTCATTTATTACACCACCCTGAATCAAGGTGCAAGGACCCCGATTCAGGGTAGTGTAATAGAGGTATTAGGAACACCAATTCAGTGTAGTGTACTTTGGGTATTACTCTCATATTTGGCATTGTATAAAGAGACAAAAGATGACCACATGACATTTCTATTTCCACACACGAATTACACGCAACATCTTTTAATAGATTTGTCTCTTTTTGCCTTATTTGAAAATTAAATTGGAAAGAGCTAGACAAGTATATTGACTCAATTTATGTAGAATTGTAGATTCTCTCTATGCCTACGTTTGTATGTAATTACTCTAAGGTGTCGATGCTACGTAGTTGTAAAAGTAATACCAATTTTAATTTTTTTTCGCTGTTAGTAATTGTGATGATGGTTGAAAAATAACAAATGATGATAATGATAAAATAAAAAATATTGCATCAAGACATGTAAAAGTGAATCATAGGGTGGTTGTGGCATATCATTTCACAGGTAAGCATTAATAAAGAGTTTGTTTGCTAACAAAGGCGAGAGTGGCCGTGCTTTAGACGTTTTGTAGACGGGAGACACATGAGGTTTCGTATATTTGAGAAATTTTTGCTGCTTATGTATCCTATAATTAAAAGAACATTATGTTTGTAACAGCTCTTCATTGAAAGAAAAAGTGAAACAAATAGGGTTGGATGTAATTCCCGTATTTCAAAAGATCAGCCATCATTTTAGAACCTCACGAACTGCAATTAGTTAAAGCATTGGCTAATTCACATTAAAATTTAGTAATGTTCCATCATGTAAAATGTAATGCCTAGAGAAATATAGGTATTAACATTGACCTACGTCAGAAACTCTACAAAACAACTTTGTTTAGCCATGTTTCATTTTATTAATTTTTTTTCATTACTTATTTTATTTCAATTTACCTTTTTTTAAATACCTAAATATCTTTTAAGGGCGTACACAAAAGCAAGTAAGGTTCCATGCTCTTTGAGCGAAATCCTACGTGCGTGCGTACGCTTCACATACGCCAGTTAGTTTAGCAAACATAAAAGCAGAAATACACATGTCATCAAATTGGACGCAATATCAAGTAAAATTTTATACAAGTTGCTTCGTGGCATGCATGTAACTTGTCCAAGGCTTACAGAAGCCATTATATCATGCTACCTGCATGCTACCGACTGTCTCTATAGCACATTTATAAAGTTTTCACAACGTGTGAATCAATGACAGCATTCGAAGTGAATTTAATACTACCAACAGAATGTGTAGCTAATTTAATTGAAATAAAAAAAAACACGGCGGCAGCTTTCTAGCTACTGTAATAAGGCTCGATGGTAGCTCGTATCACGTGCGTTCGCATATGTCTTTTCATTTTCGATTTGCAGCCAAAAATCAATTATATTGCAATCTGCTTGCTTGCCAAATACATGCATGTCTTTTATCATATACACATGATAGTAGCTGAAACGTGCATGGTACAGGTATGTGTATTTCTGCCTTCCCTTTAATTTTTTCTTGCACATACAGATTACATGTTCTTGTATCGATTTAGAACAGAATACTTTCAAATAAAAATTATTGAACACTACATAGTCTAATATTAAATAAAGTGATATTTAACATTTGACTTTGTATTAACTTTTTTATATAGAAGAGAGGGCAAACGAGCATACATATCACCTGATGGTAAGTGATTGCCGCCACCCATGAACAACTGCAACAATAGGGGAAATGCAGATGCGTTGTCGACCTTTTAAAAAGCAATACTCGTAGGCTCTTTTCTTGAAGGTCCCTGAGTCGTATCGGTCCAGAAAAATCTCTGGTGGTAGTCGATTCCACAAGGAAGTTATGCGAGGAAGAAAACTTTTTTGAATTTCACACAGTGGTGGACCGCCAGTCATCCCGATGGTATGGATGATATCGCGAGTTTTTTAGTGATGTGCGATGGTGAAATTGTGCGGCTGGAATTAGTCCGAAAACTTTCTCAGTACATTCTCCGTGGTAGATGCGATAAAATACGCAAAGAAATGCAAAATCTCTTCGCAGTGGCAGTTAGTCAAACCGATCGGAAAGAGCTTGGTCGCCGACGATTCGAACAGCTCCGCGCTGGATGCGATCAATTGGAAGGAGCTGGCACTGAGAAGCCCCAGCCCAGAGATGGGAACAGCATTCCATGTGTGGCCGAACCTGTGCCTTGTAAAGTTGCAGGCGGTGAGCCGGCATGAACTACTGTCCCACTCTGCTAAGCATGCCGAGCTATTAGGGGCGAATTTGGCCTTCTCTTCCAAGTGACCACGAAACTGTACGTCACTTGATATGTCGACGCCGAGGATTCCGATACTAACTGAGGCAACAACGGGAATGCCTTGAAACTGAGGTGATACAACGAAGGGGTTCTTTTTATCGGTAAACGCGCAAACTTGTGTTTTCTGAGGGTTAAACTAGACTAGATTTAGTCGCCTCCAGTCCAAAACTTTGCTCTACAAAGTCTCGACTTCAGATACAAGTTTGTCCCGGTACTCAGCGACATTTTCCCGCGAAATATTGGCACGACCGGCGTATAAGTCATCACCAGTGCTGTCGTCTGCATAGCGATGAATGTTACGGGCAACATGTCGTTGATATGTAGAAGAAACAGCGTTGGTGATAGCACGCAGCCTTGTGGAACACCGGCGTTAATGGGCTTGCAATCGGAGCATGCACCGTCTACTTTGACCTTGATACTCCGACCAGAAAGTGCCTCCACCCATTTATGAGTTAAGTAACCCAGAAGATGGCCAGCCAAGCGACCGCGATGGAAACAGTACTGGCGGTCCCTAATCAGCTGGTGATCCTCAAGGTACCGCATGAGCTGGCTGTTAATAATGGATTCCATTATTTTAGAGGACAATGAGGTGATGGTGATAGGCCTATAGTTGGACGGATCAGAGCGGTTACCTTTTTTAGGGATCGGGTGCACGAAGGCTGTCTTCCATGATTTTAGGATTACGCCTAGGGAGTAGGAGTACAGGAAAAGACGTGTTAAAACCGGTGCTAACGCCTTAGCACACGTGTTTGGCACAATAGAAGCGACGCCGTCAGGCCCCCTCGACTTGTTGACGTCCAGGGAGAGGATTGCTCTGTGAACCAAACGTAGGGTAAACAGCACATCCTGCATGGAGCACTCATACCACGGGATATTCGGCGGTGCGGTTTCCCCGTCATCAAGAGTCGAGTTGGACGCAAAGAGAGAGCCCGGCAGATCAGCTTTGTCCTTTACGGCATGGGCCAGTGAGTCGTCCTCCCTGTGAAGAGATGAGAGAGATGGCAGTTCCCATAGACAGTCTTGGCGAGAGTATACACGTGTTCCCGAAGGAAGTCGAACTAGTTTCTCGCCAATTCTGCCGATGTGGTCTGACTTTGTCTTAACAACACAACTGGAATCAAATAACTCATATAGTCGGTATTTTTATCGCGATATATTGATATTCGATATTTATTTTAGAGTATCGAATCCGTATCAATTACAATATATTTTAAAATGTGATATTTATTTTGTATATTTTATAGACATTAAGCATTACAAGCAACTACAAAAGCATTCATGTGCTGTTGTTTTTTCTTTTCGTTTTCAAATCGTCCAGTAATAAAATTTTGGCCCTCATCCTGCTACACCATGCATAACATGCCGATATATCGACATTTCACGATCATCATCGTTACAGCACTTCCACAAGTCCACTGCGGAGCATAGGGCTCCCACAAGGAATGCCACAAAGCATGGTCTCAAGCCACATCCGTCCATCGACTTCCTGCATGTCTTAGCAGGTCATCATTCCATCTAGTGGGGGACGGCCTGCACTCGCCTGTGTGTACGAAGCTAGCACTCGAGAACCGTTGGGCTATGTCGGTTACTCTGGTTCCACTGTGGATATCTTCTATCTATTGTATGTGAACTATGGTACTAAAGCCTTTTCGGAAACAGGCTTGTTCGGGAGGCTGGAAGTCATCAACTCTGCGTGCGAGACGATTAGTAATGACTCTTGAAAACGGCACGTATACGCGGCTCAGCTGTGAAATCGGTCAGCAGTTTTTTAAGAGAGCGTTGTCGCCTTTCTTGAAGAATAAGGCCAACACACTTCTGCTCCATGCCTCCGGAGTAATGCTATCATGAAAGATGGAATTAAAGAGTTTTTGTAGGACTTCAAGTACTAATTTTCCAACGGCTTACAGAAGTTCCGCTGTAATTGTATATTATTTTAGGATACCAAAAAACCAAATAAATTTTTTAGAGAATGAAAACCCTAAAATTATGTTGTTAAACGCCCCTCTGGAGCGTGTAAGTGAAGCTCATAACCTTGGCTTAGTTGTGTATGGCAGACTGCGTTTTGAAAAACACTTACTTTAGCTTGTCCACAACTGCTTTTATAGGTTAAAGGTTGTATACAGAATCCGTGAATATATTAAGCTGCACTTAAGAATAAGTTTTTTTCAAAGCCACCGGAGGTATGCAATTGCTTATATGTCATAGAATCTATCTAGCAATAGTATGGCTTCTGTGCCCTTTGTCAAACACGTCCTCGATAGCACTGGATATGAAAGTGAAGAGTAGAGACAGATCGAGATAGGTGTATTTTTATGAAACTGCTAAAACAACAAAACCATATTTTGCGCTTACCCTGGTTTGGAGCCCTAGCTTTGCCACTGACTGCTACCACGGGGTCACTGGTGAGGTTGACAAATTGCTACCCCTAGACGGATTCCTACGGCGATGCGCAAACTTTTTCCATCAAGCAACGTGCCGAGATTACTTGAAGGTACAGTGCGTAATCAGTAACTAGATTCCTTAGTCGAAACAGCTGGACGGTGAGCCTGATCTTGGTCACTGTGGAAATTGTGAAATAAATCTTTCTGGACACTACGTACCAACGGAATATTCCACAGTTTTTGTTGCTTAACTGCCAGTGGGACATTTTCGCCAGGACAGAGCGTTAACCATGTTTGCCTTGCCTCCGTAGCAAAGCACAGGCCTACTTTATTATTTAAAATTATGTTACGTAAGTCATTGACACTATTCACGGAAGCAAGGAAAGCAGGCAATACGACGCTAGAAAGATTTCTTACACCAATACTATCAAATTTTATAGGTAAAGTAGCTCGATTCCAGGCTGTTGTATTTAAGGTCAAATTTAGAATATTTTTCTAAAGCTATTTTAGGATTATTATCAACTTGAGCGTATTAAGTACGTAAATTTAGGTACAAGAGACAATATTTTAAAATAGTAAGGAAAATATGGGGTTTAAGACATACAATTTATCAACAAGGTTTAAAAATTGATCAAATTTTGTTTTTAAAACAGGTTTAATAGTATCGAAAAACAACGGAGCACCGAGCAGGTATAGCGATTCCGCATTGACAGTTTTTATTCCTGGAGAAATATGATTGGAATTCTGAATTAAAGTATCTGTGTTAGAACTAGATGAATTATTGGAAATAAATATTTCACTTTATTGCTGTTTGGTTCAAGACCAATATTCTTAAAATTTTGAAAAATATGAGTAGCATCCAGACATTCAGCTTGGATTTCAAATTTGAAATAATATGGTGAATCCCCAAACGGAAAACAGCAGGACTTAGTGGGTCACCCTTTTGAACACCGACAGCAGAATCAATAATATGGTTTTGATAAAACGAGTTCGAATTTTGACCGTAACATTGCCAAATGTAAAGATAAATTTCGGGGGAACCACTTCTTTCAACAGGGTTACCCTACCAATAGATTTAAAAGCATTTCTAAGGACAACCTTCAGAAGAACATCTGCATTAGAATTTGTTAAAAAGGTACGCACCGAATGTACCACAGCCTCACAGCCACCTTCAGTGCCAAAGTCTAGTCGAGTAGGCTGAAATTTTGTCTTAGGGTTAGAGATTATGTGCCTGCAAGCTAATTTTGAAACTAAGCGTCAAAATGTGGAACCAACAGCAATAGGACGGATACTTTTATCCTTTTTTTTAAGGTACACAATCTTACCTCATATGAGTAGGCGGTGAATTTGGGATTGACATTACCAGAAAACATAAAATTACATAATTTTGTAATGTCATTAATAAGTACTCTACCGGCGCCTCCGGCAGACGTGCTTACAAGATGTTCGAGACGTTGAGGCGAAATCCCGTCAATGCCGTCGGCAGACCCATTCGAAAATGACAAGATTGCGTCTAAAGCGTCTTTTTCGGAGATTTGTAAAGGTTGCATATAAGTATTAGGAGGCAACGGTAAATTCCGAGAAAAAATCCTAAAGTTAGGGAAACCCTAAATTTAGGGATCGGCCGAGGTATGCTTCTGACGAAGGCCTTCAATAGTTTCGAAATTACGAGGAGCCAGGATGTTGTTTGAGAATAGAATACGGGACGCATATTTTAAGTCGCCATCCATTAATTTCGATTCAACTACTTTTTTTGCCCTTTTTTAAAGCCCTTTGGCGATTTTGACGACAGCTTAACCCAACGGAGAGTTAATGACGACAGCCACTCAAGTTCATAAGGCACCCAAGCGATCAAAATAACTTGAGGTTTATATCGACGTCACAAACTAATGATAGTACATCGACTTCAAAACACTTGTTTCGTCATTTTCTCTAATAGTACACACGCGCGGACACTTAATTCACAAAATCGCAGCACTTTTACGAATCAAAATCCACTTCAAACCATTATTCAAGCGACAAAACAGGAGCGACAATCCATCTACGGCCGAGTTCCCACCAAAACTCCATCCGTACAGTGTACGTATCTGCCTTCGAGCATAGAAAATATATATTTTAATTGATTATACCATAGATTTAGTATTTATACTCTGGATTATACACTCTGCGTATCTGAAATTTGTATCATAGCCAACATAGATAAGAGTGTATATACAGAAAAGACAATTATGAATATAGAAATTGTCTATGCTTTACAAAAAAATAAAGAAAAGAGAATTCAAGGTGGAAGGAAACGGACGGTTTTGTGCTGTAGAATATTCTGCGAAGAGGTTAATGAATCAGCAACGTCTTAAGTGATAATATAAAACATGTCCGATTAGTTTATTGAAACTTAATTTTAAGTTGATTATTTGTTTAATTGTGTGTTACGTCTAATCGTTAGTTCATCAAATTTGCGACCACAATAAAATGGCGACTGACCCAATGAAAAACCGCATGCATGTCTTCAAGAATACTGGCAAAGATGTCGATGTAAGTAAAATCATTGTATAATTTATAATATATTAATGTAAATAATGCCGTTTATAAAACTGAATTAAGCGGAATAATTGTATATTTATAGGAGATGCGAAGGCGAAGGAATGAAGTGACAGTAGAATTACGAAAAAATAAACGAGAGGAAACGCTCCAAAAACGCCGCAATGTTCCTATTAGTGATTCTACAGACGAAGATGAAGTTGAACGAACTACGAACATCCACGAACTAGTGATCAATGCGGCCAAAGCAGACAATCCTGAAATCCAACTGTCTGCCGTGCAACAATGTCGAAAGCTATTGTCCTCAGATAAAAACCCTCCTATTGACGAGCTGATCGCAGCGGGCATTCTTCCCATCTTAGTCCAGTGTCTTTCGAGAGCTGATAACCCAACTCTTCAGTTTGAAGCAGCTTGGGCCTTGACGAATATTGCTTCGGGAACTTCGGCACAGACCAACAAAGTAGTTCATGCGGGTGCTGTGCCTCTATTCCTACAACTGCTTATGTCTCCACATGAGAATGTATGTGAGCAGGCAGTGTGGGCTTTAGGTAACATTATTGGAGATGGTCCAATGCTAAGGGATTTAGTGGTAGAGCTCGGGGTGGTTAAGCCGTTACTGAGCTTTATCAAGCCAAACATCCCCATTACATTCTTGCGTAATGTAACTTGGGTAATTGTGAACCTTTGCAGGAGTAAAGATCCACCACCACCGGTTAAGACAATCCAGGAAATTCTCCCTGCTCTCAATGTACTTATCACACATTCAGATATAAATGTAAGTAACTACCATTTTATATTTAGAATTTTTATTTTACAGTAGATATTATATTATCATGTTTTAAAAACAATAGATGTAATAATCGTGGTAGTGATTTTTTATTGTTAAATGTAAGTTGGTAAAAAGTTCATTTAAGTCAGTTAATAGCCCTTGTGTGCTATTTGCCAAATAAACAAAAACAGTTTTTGTGCTAAATCTGTTAATTGAGATATTTTTTTAACTAAATATATTTATACTATCGACTATATGATAGATAAGGTAACAATGATTAACTAATGTGTTAATTATTATACCCTATTGATATCACTAATTGATTTCTGCATTGGAGTCACAGTTGGCTAGTTACCACTCATATTTTTCTGTTACTAGGTTATTTTGCACATACACACAATGTATTTAATTATTAAATATAAACAGTTATCACGATTATTATTCAATATATTTAAAAAAAATCTTATTATATGAAAAAATGTCGAAGTTTTGTTTTATATTTTATTCTATTAGCTGGCTTCTTCATTTTGTAGGTGAAGAATTTAATAGTTTGAAAGGTAAAGACAACCTGTTATTACAAGTTGTGAGGTAGTCTTTCTTCATCCTCAGGAATTAAGTCTGTAGGCTTATGTCTAGGGGGAGGTGTAGACTTAATGTGAATGCACAAATAAATGCACACATAAATATAAGCTTGAACCAAGACTGTGCCTAACTACAGTTACCTTAGTATAATAAAGGGGCTAAGCGCTTGCCGTAAATTTCACAGTATGCGAGTAACTTGGGTTGGATCCCCATCGGCACCAGTGAAATTGGAATGAATTTGCAATTTTAAGTGCTGATTTGCTGCCTGCTTGGTGGTGAAGAAAAACATTGTGAGGAACCCTGTGTCTGAGAAATAAAATAAAAGATACATTTCGAAGACATGTGAAGTTACCCACATGCATTGGGGCAGTGTGGCATACATAACCTTGCCCTAAAACCCTCTCAGAGATGAGTAAAGGCCTGTGCCCAACAATGGGATGAATATGGGCTGAAATTTTACTTTTCAAACTCAAACCCAGGAATGGTAAAATTGGCATCTACACCTTATTATATCACAAATTCATAAACTCGAGTTTGTTTCTGAATGTCTTAGTTATATAGTTTTTTTCCACTGTGGTAACAAAGATATATATATTTATTTAATATTTCTAACTTTACAGATCTTAGTGGACACAGTATGGGCGATCAGCTATTTAACAGATGGAGGTAATGAGCAAATCCAAATGGTAATTGAGTCTGGCATTGTTCCCAAGTTGATCCCACTACTTTCCCACAAAGAGATGAAAGCTCAAACAGCTGCATTGAGAGCTGTTGGTAACATTGTGACCGGTACAGATGAACAAACCCAGGTTGTGCTCAACTGTGATGCTTTATCACACTTCCCTGCACTATTGTCCCATTCGGTAAGTATAGAATAACCAACATGATACGCAGTGAGATTTTATTTACAAATATTAAAATGCTTATAATGATATTGTACAATCATCAGTGTATTATTTTAGAAATGGCATATAAACAGTTGTAGAGCCACAAGGCAGCTTTGCTGTTGCACGTACGGGCCGACTCAAACCGGGGTTGTACCACGACCTCACATAATACCGGCGCGAGGTGGGAGCACGTTTCATCTATTGAGTGTAGTGGCTGGAGCTCAATTCAAACCCCACCCCCTAACCTGGTAGCAAAGTTAAGTAAAGATCTACCTCAGGAGGGTACCAGCACCTCTGGAGAATCCCTCGCTGAACATCCACAACCAAATTATTCCACTCCTGAGCATGGGTGCTCAGGCTGCCCGTGTATTCGGCGGGGGGGCAAAATTCCACTCATGACAACAACTGCTCGGGGCAAACTGAGCAACAAGACCAAGGCGACCCCTGCCATGCTATCCGTCAATTTCTGCAATATCAGGGGACTTCACTTCACACTAACCTAAATGCCGTCCACTACCATCTAGAGATGGCGAGGCCGGCTCTGCTCTTTCTGACCAAGACGCAGGTATCCTCTCCAGATGATGCTTCGTATCTCTCCTACCCGGGGTACAAACTGGAACACTCCTTTGTGCCTCGGGCTGGAGTTTGTGTATACGTCAGAGAGGACATCTGTTCTCGACGACTCGGCAGTCTTGAAGGTTGCGACCTGTCCATCCTTTGGCTACGCGTAGACAGCGACGATCATCCGCTCGTCTACGGGTGCCTCTACAGGTCCCGTAGTGCGAAGCAGACCGACTCTTCGACCACGTCTAAATGGCTACAGATTCTTTGCTACAGCAGATCTCCTCCGCAGAGATCGTGATCCTCGGCGATCTTAACGCCCATAACGCTGAGTGGCTTTGTTCACGTTTAACCGATCATGCGGGAAAATCTGTTCATGATTTTGTCTTAGTATATGGTCTGACACAACAGGTTACTTCGCCTACACGGATTTCAGATGTGGAGGATAATACACCTTCCCTGTTGGACCTTCTGCTGGCCTCTCATCCGGACGAATATCAGATTCCCATCGACGCCCCTTTAGGCTCCTCGGACCATTGTACTGTCTTCTGATGGCTGCCGCCGTGTTTGGCATTATAGGCCAGCCGATTCGGATAAGATGCGGTCTTTCATTGCATCCTAACCTCAGGGGCGGGTTTGCTTCTCGCCGGACGATCCCAACGTTGTTGCTGATTCTGTCGCTGATGTGGTATTTCAGGTTATGGAACTTTTTATTCCTTCGTCTGTGGTGCCCATCGAAGGCAAATCTTAGCCATGGTTTGGTTGCTCCTGTAAAATAGCATTATGCTATAAGCAGGAGTGCTACTAAGCCTGGGCTAACGCATCAACGTCCCGGGATTTAAACACCAGCGCTCTAAAAAAGAAGTATAATTCCGCCTCTAGGTCCTTCAAAAGAGTCATTGCCAAGGCAAAGTCA
>DWHP01006031.1:0-11614 GCA_018247895.1 Parnassius honrathi | reverse complement strand
ACAATTTAGTTTTCAGGTTTTGAGGTATACCTGACGAGAAGATGTGTCGTAATTTCCCGAACGCTGCCCAACCGAGTCGATTGACCTCTCGGTCGAAGTTGAACTTACCTAGTGGGATTAGTCCCAAGTAAACGTACTCGTCAATAAATTCGCGCTTAGTGCTCCCAACAACAGCCAACATAGATGTGACATGGACATTAAACGTGATCTTTGTTTTGCCCACGTTCATCTTAAGACCTATCCGTTGGGAGACACTATCGAGGTCATTGAGCATAGTGCTTAGGTCCTCCAGCGATTCTGCCATGAGGACTATATCGTCGGGAAATCGAACCTATCAAACTGCAGAGAGGTGTAAGACAGGGTGAGGTTATATCCTCGAAATTTTTCGAACATATTCGCCATTGATGTAAATACCGTATCCTTTCCAGTCCAGTAGCTTGAAAACGTCTTCCAATGCTGCGGTGGAGAATTTCAAGGATATAACCTCACCCTGTCTTACACCTCTATGCAGTTTGATAGGTTTCCTACTCTGGTTATGTTCTCGGATAGCCATCGTAACACTACTGTACAAACGCTTCAGCACTTCGATATACCGACAGTCAACTTAGCGCCACTGAAGGGACTGTAGCACCGACGAAATTTCGACGGAATCAACGGCTTTCTCATAGTCCATATATAGTAATAGTAGGGGAATATTTGATATGAAAAAAAATGGTTTACTTATTAAATTGTAAGTATGGTTTACGTTAAGCAGGTTAGATCTTAAAATGAGTGTAATTTGGCCAACAAACTGTTGTTCAGTTTGACAATATCAATGTCAGTAATTACGTGTCTGTATATTTTTAAAAGAATAATATAAAAAACCACTAGGGCCTTCGGACAGAAAAAATATCAATATAAAGGCCATGGTAGCTAACATCCTTCGTCTTAAATTACTTAATACATCTCCGCCGGCATCATTGAAACTATTAATTGCAATTTTAAGTGCTGGTTTACCACTAAGAAAAATATTGTCAGGAAATCAAATAATTATATTAAATGTGTTTACAATTTAGTCTTACTTTATTCCATAAAGTAATAAATAACATGTCATATGTACAAAAAATATTATTTACGGCTTTTTACGACGTAACTCGGAATGAAAACAATTTTAATGGCTTCCTAAGGAGTTGTCCTATTAGCATTAGTTCAATTCGTGATACATAAACTAATCAATCACTTAAATTTTACCTGATACCAGAAAACATTTATGTGCGACTAGCTGTTCCGAACAACTTCACCCGCATAGAATTTATTACAATTTGATTTTATGGGTTTTATTTGATTTATTATACGCGGAACCCTAATTGTACCTTTAATATAAAATTAGCCTATGTTACTCCTTGTAACACCAGCTTTCTGCCAATGAAAGTCTCGTTGAAATTGGTCCAGCTGTTTTGGCTATTAGCCGAAAAAAAATTACAAAAAATTCAAAAAAAATTAAACACAAAAATTTTAAAAAATGGGGAAATTATTGTTTTCATCCCGATTTCCGAAAATCGAATTCTCGTTAGATCCCGACGTTTCCAGGTCCTAGGAAGCTATTCTGGCGATGATGTTTGTATGTCTGTATATACGTGTGTGTTTGTGTGTGTTTGTAAACATTTCATAACTTTGTAACGGAGTTTCGGATCGAAAAGCATCTCAAAGAGCCTTGCCGAACTTATATTTTGTGTGAATTTGGACCGAATCGTTACGGTTGATTCTGATAAAAACTCAAAAATTCGAGTGTTTTTAATTTAAAAAAAGTAGTTTTCAATAAGTGGAATTTGGAGCGCTTTTATATTAAAATCAGCGAGAAGTTCCAGGGATGGCCTGCAGAGTCAACCAATTTTTTTTCGTTATAAGTACATATTTTGTTACATACTTTGATATGCATTAAGTAAAAGGCTGTTATTTTGACATTACAAACAGACTCTTCAATATTATTTATTTATATAACTTATTGAGCTGAACAAAGATATGTCACGCCCACGTTATCTTGTTAATTGGCGTGTAAGTTGATCTTTTGCACCGATTAAAAACTTTTTTAGGCTAAGGTCACAGTGTTTTTTCATACTGGCAGCCGGACTTTTAAAAATGTTTCGAATTGAACTTTTAAATCATTCTCTGTATTTATGACGATGGCGCTTTTCGTTGCGTAATCATAAAATTTTTAAATTATATTTATATTTAAATTCATAGTCAAAAAATTATATTTACAATTCGCTCGAGTAGAGCTATGGAGAAGGTTACGATCTTCTAATGAATCCAAGAGTAACCGACACAGCCCAACGGAATAAGTTGAAGTGGTTTTGGTCCGGTTATATAGATCGAACCAGTAGAACCGATGGGGTACAAAGAATCTCGAGTAGCACCTTCGTACCGTTATGCGAAGTTAGGGCAGCCCTCTCTAGATGGAGTGCCAACCTGTTAAGAGATGCAGAAAAGCTCGCTTGTTAGAGGCCTATGTTTACTGGACTTATAATTGACTGTTTCAGTCAAAAGTTTTATAAACACATCATCAATTATCATTACCATTGATGATAATTGATGATGTGTCTATGAAACTTTCTCCACCGTAAAAGACTGCAACAATATTTCAATAATGAAAAGTATTAGATAATTGTAAAATTAATGAAGCCATTTTCCTTTTTTTGTAAATGGATAACGAAAAAACTTCAACCTAAATGTGCCAATAAAAACACGAAGCGTAATATGTAAGGATCCTTTCGAGTATCTTTTCGGATTTGAATTACTTTGTAAAAGATTTTTTTTTATTTCTTTCCCAATGTTGAGTAATTAACAGTAAGACCGTATAGGAACGGTGTAGGAATATACCCATATCGTTTCGTCTCGTGTGTTACGGTCAAGTAATTAAATATTATCATTCATAATAATTAATTAATTAATTTTCATCAAAATTACGCTTGCACAATATTTACTACTCCCCATCCTCGACTATGCTGACATTTGTTACCATCAGGGTAACAAACATCACCGAGGAGCAACTTAATAAACTTGAGCGACTCCAAAATCTCTGCATACGGTTCATATTTGGGCTTCGTAAATATGACCATGTCTCGGAATACCGCACTAAACTCAAGTGGCTCCCAATCCGTCTTCGTCGGAATACTCATATACTTTCTGCGCTCTACTGCGTCTTATTAAATGTATCAGGTCCGATATCTAAAAAAATATTTTAGATTTCTTAGCTCTTATCACGACTTTTCCTTACGGTCCAAAGAAAATCTTTCCCTCCAATTTCCTGTACACTCCTTGACATTTTATGATAAATCTTTTGCTGTTCTTGGAGTAAGACTCTGGAACACCTTACCCCAGTCAATTAAAACTGCTTAATCTTTAAATGTGTTCAAAAAACAGATTAAGAAACACTATTTGTCTCTTTAACTCCTGTCTCTTTCTCCTCTTATTTATATTAATTCATCTACCTAAAGTATGTTGTCATTTATAGTATATAAGTTGTATTTTTTTAATTCGTGCACCCTACTCGTTAATCTTTTTCTTATTTTTAGTAATTTCTTCTTCTAGGTTGTCTGGATGAGATTGCTACGTAGCAATAAGACCGCCTTTTGTTTTTCCCTCATCGTTTGTTCATTTTTTTGTTATATTTATGTTTCATTGCTATACAATAAATAGTATTGCATTGTATTGTATAAATTGTAACCAAAATTCTTCACAAGATGTTGGTGCGTCACTTTGCTAAATTTTGAAAGATTTTGACGACAGCTTCACCTATCAGACAGTAGCTGGCGATGGTATCTCAAGTTAAAAAAACGGATACAATAACTTGATGCTTATATATCCACATCGGAGACTATGTTTCATCGTTTCCACTGAAAGTTTACAATCACATATGTTGAGAAGTATTCACGTCATTACTTCGTATGAAAATTTACTTCAAACCGTTGCATAAATGAACAGACAAATCTAACAACCCGTTTACGGCTAAATTCCCGCCAAAAATCCTTCATAAAATTCTATAGATAATTCTTCATTTACGCCTTTTTACTGCGTTGCTTTTGCGGAGACCTTTTGGACTTGTAACAAGTCATTCCATCTTAGTCCTCAATGGTAATGTATTTGCACGTATGTAGATTTTGATTCTAATCCAGGATATAATACTTTAGGTAGAGTGATTATGGGCCGTAACATCCACTTACCATCAGATGGACTCTGTGCTCGTTTTTTTTTATAACATATGGTGACAAACGAGCACACAGTCTGGTAAGTGGATGCTATGGCCCCTACACAGTTACATTTATACTCAATTAAGGATCAAAATGCAAATTTTGCGATGTCATCCCTGAGGACTAAGATGGAATGCCTTGATTCCAGTAAAAGGGTCTCCGGTTCTCTACACTCACCATACAAAACACAGCAGCATTACGTTGCTATTTTACGCTGGTATTCTGTTTGAGCGTGGTCCTGGCCCGGTCGAGCCGACCCATTCATGCTACAACTATAATATAGCTGCAGCGTGGCTCTATCACGTAAAAAAGAGAAAACTTGTACGTTTGTCAAAAAGTACAAGTTTTCTCCCATTCTAAAAGAGTTTTGAGGCAGAGGTAAGTCCGCCACTTCACTAACACTCGTATTCATATCATACATATTTTACTTTCCTAGACATGTTTTCCTGTTTTTCGTTTCCGATGTGCTGCCGAGCACGTCGTAACTTTTTATATTTATATTTATTTTGCTATAAGTTTTCGAAAGGTTACATTACGACAGTTACTCAATGGTGGCAATAAAAATTCGGATCGAATTGCTCGAGTAAGGTACCATGTAAGTTGAGTTCCCAGCCAAAATCTACTTCAAGCCTCCAAGTCAAAATTTAAATGACTGTTTTGTATCTGTAGCCAAAATACTACCGAGTCGTCAAATTGAAATTAAAATAAAAAAGTACGAAAAGAGTAAAATTTCAAAAATATAAAATTATTAATCATTCAGTTCCTAGTTCTTATGATGTTAAAATATTATATTACTTTATTAATAAACTAAAATTGCACCATCCCTCAAAAAACTAATTGGAACATTTCCACTAAAGAGTTAAATAAGTTCATTTCGCTGAACCCTGAAATATCACAAAATCCTCGAACGTACAACCTCCTTTTTGTCTTAGTCATACACCACAGATAAAATAGCAACACTGTAGGTATAAACAACTGGCATTATCCTCACCTTACGTACTCGTTACATGTGTGCTGACCTAGACATACTAAAAGTACAGGAAGCGACCTTGCTGGAAAGGAAATCAACTACGCTTAGGGGTGCGAGTTGAGATAATTAAATAGATTATCTTACTTTATTCTCCGCGTGGTCGCAGATTAAGGCAATCTGTCGTCCCGAGACTACCGTAACAGTCGATTAAAAGAAATACGAAACGAAGCATCTTCCTGATAACAAACCAAAATAACAAAACACTGTGGTTGCCAACGCGCCTACCAAGCGTGGCAACTATGGAAAAATCCCCCCTACTAGAAAATCTACAGCGGAGGCCTAAGTTTAGCTGTGGATTTTTATAGGCCGTAATGGTGCATCCATTATTACAAAAATACCGAGTGGAATTGGATATCGGAATACCTTAAGTCTGGTGTATTTTTTTTAAATAAAATTAACATTTAAAACACACACACGCACACACACACAAACAACACACACACACACACACACACACACACACACACACAAACACGCCCGAGCGCGCACGCACGCACACATACATGCACGCGTACAATATTAAATTCTTTAATATTAAGGATTCCTTAGACAAATAGTACTAAATTGTAAATTGATAGCGTACTGTGTCTACAACCGTAAATTTTAATTAAAGATGTAATAATGTACCTATCAATCGTTGATAATCCTAATAAATAAAAAAAATGAGTGGCAAATGAACTGACAGCCCAACATCAAATAAAGAGTTAAGAAATACATTGTTATGTGCAGTTATAGCTCTATATCCTTCATAATGAAACACGGCAGTGCAATTTGTAAGAAATAGATAAGAGGATGGATGGTACCAACCCAGACGGCAGATAGCTCCTCACCAGTGACCATAAGATGTTTGTGGCTCCTGTCGAAAATTTTTGAAAGATTTGCAATGACAGAATAACAGTAAAATAAAAACTAGCAAATACTAATTTCACTGTTTTCCCCATAGATTACTATAATACACAATAGAGTAGCTATCAACCTTATTTTGTACGAGGGTCGGCGTCGCCGGGGGCACTCGCACGGGAGCACAAGCAACTACGTCGTATTATCAGTTATCACTACTACAAACCCGATTCACTGTTTTGACAGTCTGAGCGAATTTACACATTTCGGACTTTTGATTAATGTTTTTGACACATAAATAATTCTTTATTTTTTGACTTACCGATTGTAGGATATGTCTCCTTTATTTAAATTCCATTTCCCGCTATTTTTTCGACGAGTAATTATTGCACAATTTGCCATTTTAAATAATTTGCATGCAGCGACGCTTGACGTGAAAATTGGAAACAATTGATTGTGTTGACATTTATAGGTGTGAATTGACATGTTAGTTTGCTACACGGGCTCCGCCCACTCCCCCGTTCTATTATGTCTGCATTATAGTATTCTATGGTCTTCTCCGTCTATAATATAATATTCTCTATAATGTGTATGTATATACTATGTACGTATGTATACACTATACATGTATCACACATCTCTCATAGAATACCAGCGTAAAATAGCAGCTTAATACTGCCGTGTTTCGTATGGTGAGTGTAGAGAACCAGAGACACTTTTGACTGAAAACTATGGATTCCATCGTAGTCCACAGGAGTGACGCATCTACATTTTGGATTCATAATCACAGATAAATGTAGATTCCTGTTGGCCACAGCGTCCACTCACCATCGTTTGCTGTCATCGCTCGTTTGTCACTCTCATTCTACAAAAATAACTGCCAACTATTGTCTTTCACACCTCCTAGGTAGAACTGGAAGAGAATGACACATGGCATTGAGTCCGCCCTATGTTTGTTTAACTTTTATTAATAAATAAATAAAAAAAATTCTTTGTCCTGTAAATAAATAATTAAAATTCAAGTCATGTTACCAACAATAAATAACCTTAGAAATGAGTAAACATTCTATAAACGGCGATCGTATGGTGCCCGCGGTAAAAGAAGACGCCATCTTAATATTGCGTTCAAAAACCGCAAATTTTTATCCAAAATAGTCTTTATTGTATAGTAAATACGATCCATTATACGATATGAAAAATGTAAACGACCGGATCATATATAATCATCGCCATTTAAGATATCAATGCCGAGAGCGGAAGGAAATAAGGTCATACTAGCAAGTCACATGTTGCTTTTATCAATCGAATGCGTGCAGTTTATATGACTTCGGTTTACCTTTTTGTAGCGCAGATTGAAATCGAGAAACATCGATAACATTTTTTTCTTTCAACGTCATCACTATCGCTACAGTCCAGCAAAATTCACTGATAATCATATCAGAATCATCATCATTACTGACTATCACTAGTCCACAACTTAACAAAGGCCTGCTCCAAGGACTGCTATAAAATATATTTCTGAATCACCTGCATACATCGGCTTCCTACATGTCTAACAAGGTCGTCACTCCATCACTGGACGACCAGTCCTGCACTCCGTTTAACGGTACTAGTAGGCTGCCACCCGAGAATCTTTTGTCTCCAGCTGTTATCAGTTCTTTGAGCTCTACGCTCCAATAAACACGTAGAAAATGCATTTCTTTGTGTTTCTTTTTATGTGAAAGGGCTTGGTGCTACTAATAAAACTTAGTACCACTGCCAAAATGAAACTTTCCTGTTCTACATCTAACATAATTATAATTATACAACAACATATATTTTTACATGGTAGAGCTATGCTGCACCTATATTTTGGTTACATCATGAATGGGTTGGCTAGGGGTAAGACCACGGTCTCACAGAATACCAGCGGAAAATAGCAGCTTAATGCTGCTGTGTTTCGTATGGTTGAGTGTAGAGAACCGGAGACCCGTTTTACTGGAATCGAGGCATTCCATCTTAGTCCTCAGGCTGACAACGTATCTGCATTTTGATTTGTAATCGAGGATAGATGCAGATTTCTATAGGCTACAGCATCCACTTACCATCAAGTGAACTGTATGCTCGTTTGTTACCCTTATTCTATAAAAAAAATAAGATGGTTTGACCGCCATCTATCAGAGGTTATGAGATCACCCTGGTAATAGAATTGTAGTCAAGTACGGGCATAAAATAAATATTTAAAAAAAATTATACTTGACTGACTCTAAATGTTAATAAGTAAAACTTAAAAATCGTTATTGATCGGTGTCCGTTTTTTATCACAAACTAATAACATTACCTTCAATCTCATTACATAATCGGTTTTTACCGTATTGGTTTTTTTTTGGTTTGCCACGCATAGCACAAATATTTTGGATCGCAGTACGAGATATCCTTTGACGCTGCACCAAGTCGCCGGTCTTCGTATTGTACGTCTATATTTACGTTATTACTGTTTATAACCTTTTCCTAATTGTTGCCGTTCATAGTTATATAACCTCTTATTGACTTAATGACTAACATACGTGACCATGTCGTGATGAGTTCCGGATTTGAACTGCAGTTTATGCACATAAAGATTCATTAGTGATTTTGCAGTCAGATTGCGGTCATTCTGTCCGCAAAATTACTAATGTGTATTTTGTTCTTTCCTGGGTTTTCAACACGGCTTCAAAACGTTCCTGCATTCTTGATGCATTGCATAGAGTATGGACTTGAAAAGGTCTCTACATAATTTGAAATTTAATTTAAAAAAATTCAATGATTTATACATAAATAAATCCGCTCAATTTTGGCTAAGTTGGAAGTGCGGGACTCATATTTAGATGATATATTTTTTAATTTTATAATAATTGTACTTAGTTCTTATGATAATGTTTTAATATATATGTTTGATAATTACTTTTTCAGATTTTTTGATAACCTAATTTATTAAGAATATTCATGTCTCAGAGTAAATAGGTCAAATTTTTTACATTCACACGGTGCCGACTGTTGACAGATGATGCAGAGATTGAACTTGATTTGCACGTGAGCGCGTTGATGAAATATTATAATATAATAATACCAATTTTAAGGCGAGCACTTTTCCACTGAGCTACCACAGATCTTAACCAAATACAATGTAAAATATTTTTAATTGAAAACAAAGGCAATTAGAAAAAAAAACTGCATAAAGGAGAAATAAAAGAAATATTCGTGATATAGCAATGCTGAAAGGGTCGGCTCGACCGGTGCAGAATTATGCACTTACAGGTCCCAACCCAAAATAGCAGTTGAGTGCTGCGGTGTTTCGTATGGTGAGTATAGAGAGAGCCGGGGACGCTTATTTACTGGTATCGAGCCATTCTATTTTAGTCCTTAGGGGTGACAAAGCGTCTAGATTTTTATTTTGTATAGAGTATAGATGTAGGTGTTTATTGATCACAGTATTCACTTAGCGTCAGTTGGATAGTGAGTTCGCATATTACCCCTTAGGTACCTATTATATTCAAAAAATTTAAGCTATTTCATAGCTTTTGTCTCGGGCTTTGAGCGCGGCGACCGAATCAAGAAATTTCGTAACGAAAAAAACCTAAGACCCGAGAACCTAACATCGTCTAACGTCGTTTAAGTTCGGCAGACTTCGGCATGGTGCTCGTGCGTGCGAGTAGACGTAGGCGTAGGTTGCATGTATTGTAGGATAACAAAAATATTGTAAACAATAACATAGTTTATTGCAAGAAGTATATTCTTTGGATTTATATGACAATATTTACTCCTCGTTTATTCAATAAAAGAAAAAAAATTGTTTTCTTATCGGTCACCACGCTCAAAAAGTGTAACTTGAATTAATATCAAATAAAAAACTTGAATTGATATCAAAGAAAAAAACAAAGAAACAATATTGCATAAATAAAATAAATAAATAATTATAATTGCATAATTTGATAAAAAATGCTGTGCAATAGCTTTACCGCGGCAGTCCCTGAGTGCTACACGGATTTTTTTTATTTATGTAAATTAAAAAATAACTGTAACAACTTAAAACAGTCGATGTCGGTACGCGTACGAAGTAGTTCTTTATTCAGTGCGTTAAGTTGTTTACGTTAATTCAATCAATGATCTATACTGCGCGCGATTACGCGCTGTGACGCGGCGTGCCAAACCGGTTTAACAGCAGCGATGCATTTTATCTAAGTGCCGGGCATTCCGTTTGTTAATATAATGGACGAGTATACTGTGCGTAATGAACTTAGCGCTGATTTACTGCGGGCGTCGAGTAGCAGTCCCAATGTGGAGTTAAATGGACCGGAATTTGAATTGGACCAGTACGATGACGAAATAATATCCCAGGTACAGATGGATAGCGAGTGTAGTAATATAGGTAAGAGTAAAAGAAACAGTGATGAAGAAGAAAATGAATGGATGTTGGTAAAGAGAAAAGAAAAGATTGTTAAAGTTGGGCACGATAAATTTGAAGTGTATATTTCGAAAGCTGTGGAGAAAAGCGTTTCATACGGGGTTATTAGGGATGTTGATATGGAAGTAGGTGATAAGGAAATCCATAAGAACATTTCATGTCCCAACAATGAAGAACTTCTTTCCATCAAGCCACTGCAAAGACGAAGTGCAGCAGGAAGTGGTTGGGTTCCTAGTGAATCAATACAACTTTGTTTCAGGGGATCGTTTCTACCAGCATACGTACATGTTGAGGGTTTGAGGATTGAAGTGGACCCATATGTGTTTCCAGTATCACAATGTTTGCGCTGTTGGAAACCAAGTCATACAATCAAAAAAATGTCCATATAACAAAGTAGCATGTCCTAAGTGCGGCGAAAATCATGAGAATTGTAATATAAATACCTACAAATGTGTTAACTGTACAGGTAATCACATGTCCCTGGCCAGGAACTGCCCAGCATATCAACGGGAGAAAAGACTGAGGGAATTGATGGAATTGTACATATTGAAAAGCGCTTACAATTTTTGTAACACCTAGCTCTCCGGTGCAAGAGACAAACACCTCGAATAGGAAACCGTTTTAAGGTCGGAAACTCCGCTAACTCAGTCTACCTCATATAACCAAGGCCGCGAACATAACCAGGTTACGTTTGCTCAGGTGGTTAAGGCTAAGGGAACAGTACATAGCGAATCGGAACCGAAACATAACCTCCTGATCAAGAAAACACGGCGGCAAGACGCCGGGAGAGCTGTCTCCCCTGAACGCCACGTTAATTCAATTGATACGCCAACAATGGACCATTTGGAAGCCAAGAAATCCCCGAAAAAGGAAGTGAACTTTAGTGAATTATTAAATAGACTGAAAGAGATCGTATTTTTAAGAAGTGCATCTATGCAAGACAAGATAAAGGAGGTGATAAAGTGTTGTGTGGAATGGCTAATTTTGGTTGTAGTAGATAATATTTCGGATTGGCCTATTTTTTTTTTTTTTGTTTACTATTGTTTATTGTTTATTTCCAATCACAATGGTACATATAACAAAAAAATATAC
>DWHP01006030.1:0-11614 GCA_018247895.1 Parnassius honrathi | reverse complement strand
TCAGCCTCGGAAAGGGTCCTTAAGTTGACGGGCATAGATAAGTCTATGCCCTCAGAGTTAGCAACCCTTCCCCTTTCGACATGGAGGACCGCACACTTATCCGTCCCCAGCTCCATTCCAATAGAATTGCTAAATTCTCATGTGATGTTTAGCAATTCCACAAGATGGGAGCGACTGGAGGCGAATAACTTGAGGTCATCCATAAAGAAAAGGTGGGTCACTTTTGTACCTTTTTTCCGAAGCTGAAATTCCCTCCCGGAGCCCTCCAGTAAAGTACTGAGTAGGTTCAAAGAGAGGCAGAACCAGATTGGACTCAGACAGTCGCCCTGGAAGATACCCCTTCTTATCCTTATTCGGCTTTCCGCAGCCGTCATCCGCTATCCCAGATGACATAGGATCGTACTCCACTGCCCCATACACTGCTCGAGGAAGTCTCTAATTGTACAGTCAATCTTGTACAGCTCGAGGACCCTCTTTAGCCATGTATGGGGCACCTATTCGAATGTCCTTCTGTAGTCTATTCAGACGGCGGAGAAGTTCCAACGGTGGCGTTTCACCACTTTGCCAATGACGGCGTCAATGAGGAGTGGTTCCTTGGTTCCATGATCACCGCCCCGACATCACCTGATTTAGCTTCAGGTGACGAGCGATTCTCGCGCTCAAAATGGATGTCAGTGTCTTATATATGGTAGGTAGATACGTGATGGGGCGGTATTTGTTCGGGTCTATGTTATCCTGATCTTTAGGAACCAAGTGAGTGATCCCAGTAGTGGAGAGACTCGGGAGCAACTTCTGACCGAGAGTCTCTTTAAACTGTAGGGCGAGCACAGCGTGACACACCATGAATCCCTTCAGCCAGTAATGATGCAGCCCGTCGAGTCCCGGACTTTTCCAGTTCGGGGCCCTACGGATCGTCTCAGCCACGTCTTCCGGCGTTATAGTGACGGGGTCCATAGGCATAACACTCGCACTCTGGCTCGCCACAACTTGCATCTAAGAGCCCTCGCTGTGGTTTACCGGCTCTGACCACAGGCCACGCCAATTTGCGACAGCGTTAGCCTGATCCAGTTCTGGGCCTGCTCCACATACCTCTGGTCGCCCCAATGTTTATAGAGCCTCTTCTGATCACTCTAGAAGAGACGATTCTGTTTGAACCGCCTTGACCTCTCGCTAAATCGTCGATCATCTATGCGCTCCGTTACTTTCTTTGTGATATCCGGTTGGGAAAAACAAATATTTGTCCCAGCAAATACCGTTCTAAGGGTGCGCACAACCCTCGGTCTATTATTACCGGATCTGAAGCTTGTGAGTCCGCCGATAAGGGCGCTTGCCTTTGCGAGACGGTCCTCGATTCTTTTTCTCCAGGCTGGGATGGCGCTACTTTATCGAGTAGCGCGTCCAGCCATGGGAAATTTGGCGCCAATAATACGGCATAATGCCAGTGCAGCGCAAAAGAGAATTGAGTCCGTCTCGCAAAGGTCGCGGCTGGCTTCCAAATAGGTCACCAGCATTGGGTTAAGAGTCCGCACGACAGCTCGATTCCGCTTGCTTAGGGATGCGGGGAAGTCGCGGTCGATTTTCTAGAGGTGGACTGCGCGTTTCCAGCATCGAGTCTTTCAATATGCTCCTCATTTTCTCTAGTTCGTGGGAGACTATTCCATCATCGTCTGAATCAACCTCAACTGGAATATCCACGGCAGCATCCACATATGCAGTTTGCTGCGCAATTGGTGGCGCCGCATTCCCAGCCGTAGCATTTCCATCCGATGAGGGAACAGCCTCACGTCGTAGTCGTTCGTTATTATTATTCGTTTAATAAATATTTTTAAATAAATAAAAGTAAATAAACAGTAAAAAAATACCTACCTAAGATGATCAACTCCAATTATTATTTTTACAATTTAAGAACCGTATTTACACAGGTTAGCTACTCAAATTGATTGTTATGGATATAGGTAGTAAATCTAAAATAAAAAGAGGTCCGCTAAAACGAAAAAAATAATTTATTAAAATAAAACCAAAAGTTGAAAAAAAAAACTTGGGCAACTGCGGGTCGGACTCACTCGCCTATGAAGGGTTCCGCAGTAGCAAACATATATTATACATATAGCCAAAATACCACTATCATTATCGCTAGCAAAAAATTATTTTGTTTTTCGTAGTGTTTATATAAATAATAAAGTTGTACTTGCGGTTTTTGAAAATGTGCTATATCTCAAAAAATGGACTATTATACGTCATAGGGCTTTCTGTTGTTTATTCATTACCAAAGAAAAAAACTTATTGCACACAAAAATGTTTTTATCCATTTCAAGCCATCAAAAGCGGTTGTCAACCGTTGAAAACGAGAACATCCGTTGTTATATGTATCCACTCGTTTGAAATCGTTGATAACCGCCTTTACATCTATGGGTATGATAAACTTAGATGATAAAGTACCTTTATGTACGTTATATCCATAATATGTGACCAAATATTCAACAAGCGTTCAATTTACGTTGAATATAAGTAAGTAATTCATGAAACCTGATATTATGTAGTGTAAATATTTTTTTCATATTTTCAAGTAAAGGTGAAATTCAAAAGGGAAGTAGGTAGTTTAAATAAAATATTTATTGTAAATGCAATCATTTAATTACATTTGAATTAACGTTATTGACGCACAAGACTGAAATAAAAAAACAACTGTAAGTTACATTTCAAACCAATTTGCAGCTTTGCTTATTTTTGATTCAATCAATATCAATTGCAGGTTTTAATATACTATATTACATTTTTCCAACTATAAGATCTAAAAATTTACTCTTTTTGACAATGATAACATGCGCATGAGATTGCTGACTTAAAAATTAGGTTTCTTTCTCCGTCTAAACACAACACTTTAACTGGAACCTGTAATCAATATTATGGTGGTTACATAAGTCTTCCTCCTCACTTCGTCAGCCAGTTACATTTTACAACTAGATATGAGAGTTCTAGATATTATAAGGATTTGCGTAATCGCCAGATTTGGCAGAAGGGCTGTCATTCACAGTACCAGGAGTCTAAATTTTTTAAAATTATTTCAAGTTGTGATACCTACGCAGTAATTCCAATAGTTGCCACTTACGAGCTTACGACACCCAAGGGACGGAATGGGGTGATGAATTATCTTACCACCGAATGCTTTTCTATTATAGTTTCTATTTAAATTAGACTTGCAACGAATAGTATACCGAATATTCTACGGGCTTCCTGGCCGAATAACTGAGTACTAGGCAAAAGTATTCGGCTGCGAAGAAAGTAGTGTTCATTCAGAGCGTCATTTTTCTAAAGCTGGGATTGTCTAAAAGACGAAAAGAAGAAAACTACTGACTACAAATGCAGAAAAATTTGTCTTTCTGTACCATAATCTTCAAAATTTTAGTTACGATAATTCAAGTGCTTAGACTTTTATACAATTGGTTGTTTTTTTTTATAATACAGAAGTTGATTATATACTTACGACTACTTTAATGATTACAACATATTTTTTGTATAGGATAGGGTGACGAACGATCACAAAGTCCACCTGATGGTAAGTGGTTGCTGTGACCCATAGACATCTACATATTCCTTTATTACAAATCGAAATGCAGATGCGTTGTCACCCGTGAGGACTTAGATGGAATGCCTCATTTCCAGTAAAAAGGGTCTCCGGTTCTCTGCACTCACCATACGAAAAACAGCAGCATTAAGCTACTATTTGACACTGGTATTCTGTGAGAGCGTGGTTCTTTCCCGGTCGATCCGACCCATTCGTGCTACAACTATACTACTAATATAACTGCAGTAACCATGTAAAATATTTTACCTATTATAAAATAAATCAATCAATTATCAGACTACAACAAAAGACTTTACTAAAGTATTCAGTATTCGGCCGAATAGTACCTACCTAGATATTCGGTATTCTACCGTATAGGGTAAAAGTAGCCGAATAGGCCAAATAGTCTTTGCATGTCTAATTTAAATAAATTTTTGCAATATCCAACTTTATCATAAGCCGTCTGTAAACTATCTAATGTTGAAAACTCGAGTCTCCATCAAATTAGTGTGTTAACTAAATTATCCAGCCTGGTAGAAGAATTTGTGACTGCATTACAATACCATATTTATTCGTTACCAATTTCCTCATAGCCGGTCTATTTTGGGTCTGAAATATGACATCCAGTCATTTGTCGGAGACTACGAGATCGTCCAAGTCCAAGTTTTTTTTTTATGACACGTAGGGGTATAGGATCGTGGATTTCTTACAACACCACAGGTCACTCGACAATATTTTCGAATTATTTTCATTAATTGATCATAACTTACATCCTCAGATTCCATTATATTACAGCACTGTCCCAACGATGTAACCGGATGCCTTTTAAAGCCAAGCATGATGCTTGGCAAAGACCATGATTCGCAAAATCCTCGGCAGGCATTTGTTGTTATTTTGAACTCAACGCAATCTGGTATACTTATATTTCTTGTATGACCTAGAATATAAACAGAAAATAATGTAAGTGCAATTGATACATAACAACAGAAATCTATACATAAGAAATAAAAATATCAAATAGATATAAAATACAAACCAATTCGGTGACAACCAGGTTTCCTCCACGAGTCCGCAGCTAAAACATGACTTAAACATATTAAAAGCAATAAACTCCTCAAAAGCATGTTGGGTGTACTTGCTTCGGTTATTTCTTGTGACGATTTTGTCTTGAATGTAAACATTTCCTGATGCGTTTGTTTTATATAGCAAACATTCATTGCAGAGGTTGTCAACGTTAGTTAGATCATAATTTTTTTATTACTATATAAGAGAGGATAACGAGTAACTACCGCTGCCCATCAAAAAAGGAGAAGGTTCGTTTCTTGATGGCGTTGTCTATATCTCGGGCCGCCGATGCGTCAGCCCAGGCTTGAAAACACTCATATTTACTGCGTGATGCAGTTCTAAAGGAGCGATCAAATCAAGGCTGAGATCTGCCTCCGATGGGTACCACAGATGACGGAAAAAAATCAATTCTTTGAAGCTATGGTTAGGATGCAAAAAAAGACTGCATCCCGTCCCAATTCGCCGACCTATAGCACCATACACGGCGATAACCTACAGAATGTAACCGGCGTGAGAGTGTGAGTCGAAGGTTAATGGTACGAAGAGTCAAGAGCGTGAGTTCAAGGCATCGACGGAGACCTGATATCTGTCCGGATGAGACGGCAGAAGAAGGTCCAATAGGGAAAGTGTATGATCTTCCACGTCTAGCATCCGCGTAGGCGATGCAACCGGTTGTATCCGACCATATGCCAAAGGTAAAGTCACAAAAAGATCACTCCGCATGATCGGTTGAACATTTTTTTATATAATAAGGGTGACAAACAAGCACACAGTCCACCTGATAGTAAGTGGATGCTGTGACCCATAGACTTCTATATTTATCCTAGATTAAGAATCAAAATGCAGATGCGTTGTCACCCTTGGGGACTAAGATGTAATGTCTCGCGTCCAGTAAAGAGGGTTTGCAGATCTCTACACCAATCATACGTGACACAACAGTACTAAGTTGCTATTTTACGCTGGTTTTCTGTGAGAACGTGATCCTTCCCCGGTCGAGCCGACCCATACGTGATACCACGTGGCTGCGCGGCTCTACAGCGAATAGAAGATGAAACAAAGTTTGACACCAATCAAGTTATACGGAATGAATCTTGAGAAAACTAAACTAGCTCAAGTTTCTTTCCCGTATGCTTATTGACTTCCTACAAATGTCTCTAATCCGGGGTTTTTTCGTCTTTTGTTCTCCCTACTGGTGCCAAAATTTACGTATATGACTGCAACTTCTACTTTTTGCAATGCGGACTCGGTCCTAAATGTATTTCCGCTATCCACTCACACACATCTCCGCGCAAAATCACACACTCCCATGAAGTTTGCCTCAGAGGCAACGAGATCACCATAATAGACAGGTCCTGCCTCCTTTCTGTCTATCATATCGAGCATTCCTTTTTAACGAGTTTATATACAGACGACAACATCGCAGAGCGTCATGCATATACTCTTCGTCCAGATCACTAATGCAAGCATACAACTGCATGGTTTCAGAGTAGATCTACATAGTCGAACCCAGGTAACTATCATTTTTTCAGATTTCCACCCAACTATTACCTTTATCCAAAGGCTTCTTCACTCTGTTGTCCTCTTGCATACAACCTGACTCTGAAGTGCGTGTTCTAGCTCACCAGCCAGTCTTTGTCGGGGGGAACTCAACCTGTTAATTGAGTTTCCCCCCGACAATAGGTGATTCCTATTCATCAAATATTTTTATTGCAATACTTCACCCACGCGAGTAAGAGACTGCGCTTTCACAAAACCATGACGTTATTTACGGAATTTTTTTACGGAAGAGCCAACTTTAAGAAATTATTTAGCAATTTCGTATCATAAACACTCATTTGTGTGGGAAGATCCTAGCAAACTCCAGGATCTCCATCAGCGCTGACAGCTTTGATCACCCATTCTCCTTTTACACATTGAAAAATAAGCCATGTTCTATGCACTTCGTGAAGTCCATGGTGCATTCTACAATGAATTACATGTTCTTTAAAATTGTTGCAATAACATGGTCCGGACCCGGTACGGCATCTGGAACTCTCCTAACTATGTCTTCGAGTTCTTCGAGAAATGGACGGGATAAAGGCTACTGTTAAGCGATTCACCGATGGTGCGCCGTATCTTTAGACGAATCGTCAATTATAGACGCAGCGCCACTAATAGTCCCTGCATTGTCTTCTCAACTCCGCTTGTGTATTCCTATCTTGATTTGACTAGGATTTTTGGTATGCACAGCTCATTTCAATATTGTCCATTGTTAGTGTCTGTTCATTTCGTGAACCCACCATTACCTGCCCAAAGTTTTCAAAAACGTTTTATGCCGATTTCTTAAAATCCACGTTAGTCACTATCATTTCTAACTTATTTATTTATACTTTCATGCGCAAAGTAGTACATATGGCAGACTTAATCCCAAAGGGCATTCTCTCCCAGTCATCTGTATCCGTATCCGTAGGCTAAAAAGAGATATACATTTTTTTCTATGTCAGAATAGATATGAAATAAATGTGAAAATAAGAGCTATCTTCACCCTAAAGCGCTCTTAGCTTACACAGCAGTTCCAGTCTTCTAGACTCTTCAAGCGGCGTTTATGAAGCGGCTATCCTAGTACACTGTTTAGCTGAAAAAATATTAAGCGATAGTCGCTAGTACTATTTTCGTCCCCTACTTACCTGCCGTTCAGTCAAGGAGGTAAAACGAGTGCCTCAGATAACGTCATAATGTCATAGGCTCGTAATGTCTTATCAAAAAATGCGCAATTTAGTCAAAAGAAGTAAAAAAGTAGAAATTGCAGTTAGTCTAGGTCCGTCTGATAAAATTGTATTAGATTTTGACTCCAAAATCGTTTCTGCTTTCTTTGTTTTTTTCAGAGGCAAACATTTATTATATATTGAATACTCAAAATGAAGTCGAATTATAAGTTCGGGAAATCTGCTGTCATATTCTAGACAGCCTCCGCCTTTACATCAGATCTGATAGACACAAATCCTCGCGAAAAAACATCGATTCCTACCAAAGATGATACGTGAGGCTATTGAAATTCAAAAACATCCTAATTTGAATACAAAAGATGACTGGATACTATCACCTGCTTAGGATACTGTAACTAATAAAATAATAACTAAACCCTCTCAGGAGTGAGACGAAGCCTGTGCCCAGCTGTGGGACGTATATAGGCTGTAACTTTAACTTTAAAACCAAACCTAAGCATTTAACTGCGAGACTTTATTATAATTAATTATAACATATGTTGCATCCAAAGTAACAGTTGAAAAGCTGAAGGTACTCATTCCGGGCTATCGATGATATCGGGATTTCAACTATGGTCCCCCGTGATCGTGGGTGATGCAATGCACCCGAAACGTCGGCGATTAAAAATAAATTTTAATAATACAATAGTTTTATTCAATTGAGTCATAAGATTAATCGTGTTTTCTCTTAAATTATATATTATGTTTTTAAAAAATAAAACTAATAAAACTCATTCTGAAAATGTTCACTATATCTGATGAATCAACTTGAATAAAAATTAAGCATGAAATACTGAATTTTTTCCATCCCATTAATTAAATTATGTTCAACACTTCTAACGTAATGGCCTAAATGCAAGAGTCAGCGAAGTGTGATGATAATGATTCACAAATTTACAATTCAGTAGCCTTAAACTGGAATAGAGTAAGACGAGGATAAGGTTAAGGTTTTATTTTGATTAAGTAGTTTTGAAAACAAACGTAAAGGAAATCACTAGCTTATATAGTTTATTAATTCATGGTGCAAAATTACCTCTCATCCATGAATATGTTTCTACTTTAATAATTTTAGTGAGATTTCATTTAAAATCGCGAATTTAACATTAGGATTTTCTCCTGTATCGTGGAGGCAGTTTACAAACACAAGTTGTACAAGAAAAAATATCCAGACCCGGCACAATTATTTGTAGGCCATACAAATACTTATTCCGCGCGGGATTCGAACCCGCGACCCTCAGCGCCTAGCGACTTGACGCCAAGCAACTGCGCCACTAAGCCGTCTCACAGAGTTGAAATGAACAAATTTTACGAATTTTCCTTGTGTATTTTTAATGTACTTAATAAGCGTTGTCATGCAAAAAAGTATGCAGTATGTCAACATGCTTACGATCGTCCCAACTATTACATAAAACTTGATCGACACAAATTCTGCTAATAAAAATAAAAACATCCTAATTTCAAAAAAGAAGATGGCTGGGTGTTACCATCTGCTTGGGATTTTGTATATAATTACTACCCGTAAGGTTAAAGAATGGGATTGAAAATGGGATCGTCCCTATTCTCCTCTCGCTCACACAATGTCCTATAACCTATATTCACCTATATTCACACCCGCCGGTAAAGACTGCAAAAAACGTACTGATATTGGTTTTTCGTATGTTCTACAACTTCAGTGCACTTTTCATTGGAATCAATGATATCAAATCAATGATCAGCCATAAACTATAAAAAAATCAAATCCGGTTTCACTAATTTGTGAGCTACGACGCGTTCCGCGAATTTTCTTAATAATTATTCTTAATTTTGTTCGTTGATATTTTTGTATAAAATGCATGCTAGTGCGACACGAGTAACCATTTTTAAAAATTTGGTTTGTCTGTCTATCCAAGCCAATCTTTAAAATGGTTAAACTGATTGTAATAAAACTTCATGTACAAATAGAGACTAATACCAGGAGTGATCTAGAGTTGATACTATTCGAAAAATTTAGAGACTTTATTTAATTAGTAATATTGATAGGATAAAATAAATGGTCTTTAATGACAATCTTAAGTAAAAATAACACCACATTAATATATACCACCCAGGAGAAGCCAGAGCGGATGGATAGTAATAAACGTTATTTTAAAATTAATGTACCTACTTGCGTATACAACTCCTGTCGAATATATTCCCATTAATAGTAATACTTCGGATTAACCAAATAAAATAACGTTATAACGATATACCGTATTACGGGTTTTTCGCCGTTGGTAGTATTCATAAATTAAGAGTTAAAACAATTGAAAAGGATTTATTTGGGATTTAGTCCATATCACAAGTCATAGAAACACATTGAAATTAAAATATTAAAACTTAATTGTCTTAATAATGTCAATTTAATATCAATTACATAAATAAAGAAATTATTTAATTTGAATTGAATTATTACAATTACTTAAATTCACATAAAGTAAACAAACTCAACACAACAGATACGCAGCTCTAACGTAATCTAAATTTAGTTTTAGATTCGGGGTGCTCAACATGCAACGTGGTCCACTGCTGCCGTTGAAGCCGCCCCGTATGCGGCGCATTAGGAGTTCTATTCGATTCGATTTCGACTCGCTTCAAAATGATCGCCGCAAATCCGTCTATATTCGTATTGGCAAACATCCCCAATGCGCTACAAAAGCGTGGCATATTCATCAGTGCCCTGAACGCGTTATTATATAGAATGCGTAGGGCGTTGTAAGATTTTTCCGTGTACTTGACCCACAGGTTGCACGTGTAGAATGATTGGCAGAATGCTCTAAACAATGTAGCCTTTACTTCTGCATTACATGCGTATAACTTATTGGTGTCAATTGTAATATGGATAGGGAGCGTAGGGTAGTGTGCCCTACGCTCCCTATCCATATTACAACATCCACACATCCATCCATATGACAATAAAAACTGCCGATTGAATTACCAAAACTTTAATTACTGAACACCAATTAAAACTTAAATCACACTAATAATTATTCACACTTAACACTTTAGTTCACTTTATTTCACTCTGAAAGCTTCGCTCGTATCGCCAATTCAATACTGCACCGGTCGCGGCCCTCAGCGGGTTTAAATACGCCTTTTCCACCGAAACATCCAGAATGTTCCAGCAAATACCGGTCCCGACCGACTAAGTGCAGAAAGTTCAAGTGTGGTCTTTTCTAGAAAGCTTAATTCTTTTACTCGTTACTAGATGGCGCTGTTGGGCGATTTCCAGAAAGATCTTGACACTCCCATTTCTAATACTTGATGGCGCTGGTGCCATCAACTGCGGCGCGTAACAGTATCAGGTGCTTAGCTATGGAATATTGCTTTGGGGTTACTCTGTTGAAGTAGAAAGAGCACTTTTTGTTCAAAAACGATGCATCCGTGCCTTAAGCGACATTTAGTAGCTAGATAGCTGTAAAAGTTATTTTAAAAAGTATAGTATTCTTCCATTACCTTGTTTATATATCAAAGAAGCCTAATTTTTTGTCAAATCATTCCCTAAGTATTTTAAAACCCGCCAAGATACTACAACAAGGCGTTCAAGATTAAATATGCAGACCTAACATATCAACCTCCTTGTAATAAAGATACGAATAAGAGAAATATATATAACATAAGCATATTATTATATAACACGTTATCTATGAATTTAAAAGAAAATGAAGGAGCCTCTTTCAAAAAAATATTAACAAAATGGTTATTCGAAAATTGTTTCTATAGCCAAAAAAATATTTAATACGGAAAAATTAGTTTAATGATTTATGAGGTCCACTTATAGATAGTTTTTGTTTTAAATATTTACACGTCTGAGACTAGACTAAACACATGTACCTGCATTATAGATATTTAATTGAAGACTCTGTCAACTGTGTTTTATGCAAATAAAGACTTATTATATTCGTATTCATATTTGCAACAATTGCATCTATAAATAGCAATGTCGTGTCGCGTATTATCGCCAAACAGTCTCTATTTATTGACTTGGTCAAGCTTTATTATCATAGAGTCAACAAACACCGTTAAGTTTTTATGAAATACCGCCATTTCACTGTCAATAATCGACTAATATATAATATTACAAATTCTAATATATGATCAATACATAATATATAAAAATCTTCTTATTTAAACTATAAGGATAATAAGAGTCTAGTACTAATGGCAATTTTTATCTATTTACTTATAGATAAAAAACTAATACCTACTAAAACATTTTATGTAT
>DWHP01006029.1:0-11614 GCA_018247895.1 Parnassius honrathi | reverse complement strand
TTTTTCGAAGTATTCCTAATCGTTCCCAAAGCTTGTTTGCTATTTTTTTCTTAATATATTAGTTATAGTATACGACTTTGTGTTTTTGTCTCTGTCTTTCTCCTAGTTTTGGTTTTAAAGGGAGGGAAACCTTAAGGTGACTATATTACCCTCACGTACCTTAGTAGTCATATAAATTTCAACCGATTTTAGTTGAAGTTAGTTTTTTCTGATGCTAAAGTTAAAGTTACAGCCTACTCTCATTCCTGAGAGGGTTTTAGAGCAAGGAAATGTCCGCTACGCTGCCCTAATGTGAGTTGGCAGATTTTACATGTTTTCGAATTTTTCCTCACTTTCCTTCATCGCCGAGCACGTGTAAATTACTTACTAGGTATATTTATTAATAAGTATTTTTATGTTTATTCTGTGCATAAAAATAGTAAATTATTTTGTACTTATTAATGTTTTCGTGTTTTTTCGATGTTTTTATATTTAATGTGCCATTAAGACAAAAGCTTTAAGGATAATTTATAACTGTGTTTTATTTCTGAAATCGTTATCGTTTTTATGCATCACATACACATCGTTTGAAAAAGGTAAATTTTTAACTCCTTTGGAAAATGTTGTCATTTAAACCTATCAAGGGCACTTGTTAATTAACTCAAAGGCAAGATGGTAAGATCCTACATGATAACTATAATATATACACTAAAAAGTCTACTTCATCCCGTAAGTGTCGTCTAATGACAGAGAACTATCAAGTTTTCGTTAAATGGTGGTTTACCGTTACCGTCACACCCTTATAAAAATCCGCTGCTGAACATAAGCTACTTCGTAGATTGCCTAATAGAGGGATACCTGTCGTTGTCGTCACGCTAAGCAGACATGGCAATCTTAGTTTTTTATTCTTTAGTTGTTATTAGGAAGACACCGACGCGCAATTTCTGGCTTATTTTCATCTGTCTCCTCTTACGCCAGACATGACACAATATGGGGTAGTTGATATTCTTATCCCGCCATTACATACTCATCAGACACTACAGATCTAACATAATAATTATGAATGAATGCGCATAAATATGTCTGTTAGCATAGTTTCTTTTGTGACGACGCACATATTCCATCAATCCATTTCGTCTCGTAAGTCTTGTTAATACCAACAAACAACAAGTCCTTTTTTTAACGGCGGTATAATTGTCTTGTTAAATCTA
This sequence comes from Parnassius honrathi, assembly GCA_018247895.1. NCBI lineage: Eukaryota > Metazoa > Arthropoda > Insecta > Lepidoptera > Papilionidae > Parnassius > Parnassius honrathi. Next base: position 10,424 of record DWHP01006029.1, on the reverse strand, counting down.
GACATAAAAAAATCAGTTGACCCTGCAGGCCATTTTTTGAACTTCCCGCTATGTTTGATCTCAAAACGCTCGACAAATATTTTTACGAACTAGTTTAGTTGTTTTTTACTAATTAAATTAATTTTTTGTTAATTAAATACATCAAAACCGGAAAGAAATTTCAAAGTTATTATAAAAATAAACATTTTTTGAATTTTTTCGTATGTTGTGATGATGATTGGTGGCAATCGACGAGGTATTTTGTTATATAAATTTGTTATAAAAAATCAATTGGATTATAAATTCAAAAGTTGTGTGAAAAACACTTTCTTCGATATTTTTGACATTGATTTCTCTTCAATGCATTTACCGATTCTGGAGTGGTTTGCTGTAAACGACGTCGTTTTCTATGTTTAAGAGCTGATCAGATTTTAGAGTTGATCGTTACATCAGTCTAAAAGTAATTACAAAAACATTTTTTTGAATAATTTATTTTTGAGTTTTCTCAAACTATACCAGTTTAAATAGGTTGAAACAGTATAAAAAATCTAAGTACCAAACCCTTTCAGACTCCACTAAGTTCCTTCAAATCGGTCAAGCCGTTCAAAAGTTATGAGAGTTTTACACACACATACACATACGCACGTACACACTCACGTACGTACGCGCGCACGCACGCAAGCACGCAGGCACGCAAGCAAGCACGTTCGCACGCACGCACGCACGCACGTACGCATGCACGCACGCACGCACGTACGCATGCACGCACGCACGCACAAAAGTGCACATGCGTGCGTGCACATGTTTATTGTTTATGTCTGTCATAATGATATCCTAGTACCTCAAAGTTTCCTAGTACCTCAAAACATTCAGATCTGATGAAACCACGATTTTCGAAAACTGGGGTGAACCAATAACTTCCTGATATTTCGAAAATCACTGATTTTCATAGCAACTGATTCTCTATACCTTTCAGAGCGAATCACAGCAGTGCAAACAACTAAATCTGAGAGAATTTCTCAGATAAAAATTTAAAGAACATACATTAACCTTAGCCTGTCAGTATATTTACCTACAAAATTTAATGTATGTACACAAAAACAAAATTAGTTTTAATAAAAATGTGATGTACACTCATCAGTAAGAAACACAAGCTAGTGGATACCAGTTTCACCACTAAACAGAGTCAGTAAGGTAAAGGCACCTGATTCCGGAGGGTTCTAAAATTGGCACCATATTCCGTGGTATTGTGGCTCTTTTTCGTTGCAAGATCTCTTATTGAACTCGTGTGTAAAGTAATGTGTAACATTTTAATAATAATTAGTTAGTTTTGCGTTAGCGAATGGTTTGAACCCACGCTTCATACTTTTAGGTCTTTGTACACGTGAGTACTATGTTTTGTTAAATAGTGATTTTTGGGTCATTTTGTACCGTGTGTATATTTCTATGAGTTAAACTATTTCATTTCACATCTCACGTTCAAAAGAAGAAGTTTACCATTTTATATGTAATTGTAAGACTGTGTCTATGAATAAAACTTTTTTTTGTTTTTTTTTATTTCATGGATTATATTTTTAATCGAAACAATCAAATTTTGTATGTTTATGGAATAAATCAAGGTGGATCAAGAAGGAAAATTTAAGTTCATACACAGGTCGATGTAATTTTTAGTAAGTATTATATTATATTTAAGATGATTTCCGGTCATCCTAGTCCGTGACCATGGGTGTTGTAAAGCACCCGAAACGTCGGTAAATAAAAATAAGTTAATTAAACTCGATAGAATCCATATAAATAGTTTTATTCAACCCTTATTCTAAAAAAAAGTAACATTATACGTCCATCATATTCGTATGCTGAATTGCTTGGAACGTGAGTGAGTGAGTCTGCTATGCTGGCTCACAATTATGGGTTGCCTCATGATATATTCCTTCAAACATATTTCCCTCCGGGTTGGTTCACATCGAACTCGGTTCGATGCCAGAATGGAAACCGAGTTCCCTAGGCACTCAAGGCCAAATAGAACGAACGGTTTTTGTGACGTTGCAGAAGTGAGTGGGCGTGTTCCTGTGATGTGTAATTTTAGTCGGTGTGAGTATGAAATACTCCGTCCTGGCCCCCGCGAAGCGGATATACCTAGACATTCCCCAACGAAATAAAAAAGGTAATGATTACTACATAAAAGTTCTAACTATACAGTGCGCGACAGTAAACGACACATCAATCGATTTTAAGCAACGTACATAGAATGATAATACATTAAACGTAGTATCTAATTTCTTATAATAACAGCTCACCTGCCTTCACATCTGTTAGCTCCCAGGAAACTTCAATAACAAACCAACCCATTGTCACCCCTCTTTACCGAAGAAAGTATAACTTAATTTGAACTTTGAGCTAAAGGATAAAAGCCTATAATACTGTGCAATTCTATGTTAGAGTTATTATATTTGTAAAAGGTATACACGAAAGGAAAATAGATGTTCACAAGTTTGGTCGGTAGTACAAAGTTGATCAGAGTATGTGTGTGTACATTCGGACCTACGATGATGATGTGCAACTGGATTTTGCTGGGGAGGGCCTGCGCGAAATGGCTGCTATTTGTTCTCAACGGATTGTGTATAGTTTGTATTCTTATTTTTATTAATTTTAATACATTAAAAACAAGAGTACCACAATCAAAGAAGACGAGCGGAAAGAGCAAGTAACTTTTTTAGGTAATGGACTCGACTTTCGTACGAGTAGTACTATTGCCTCAGTTAAATACTTGGTAAATTACCCTTTATCAAAATTTGCTATCAATTTCTTTTACAATATTACCCAGCAGATAGTTCGTAATAGTATTTAAAGGTTTAAGCAGGCGTAATAACTATAGGCCCATAACACTATCGGAGAACTTATTTCATCATCATCATCATTACAGCCCTTCACAAGTCCACTGCTGAACATAGGCCTCCCCCAAAGAACGCCACAAAGCAATGTCCTGAGCCACCTGCATCCTTTGACTTCTTACATGTCTTACCAGGTTGTCACTCCGTCTAGTGGGGGGTCGCCATACACTTCGCCTACAGGTACGAGGCTGTCAATCGAAAACCGTTTTCTCCATCGGCTTCTTCGAGCTATATGGACGGCCCATTGCCACTTCAGGGCTATGTCGGCCACTCTGGTCCTACTGCGGATATCCTCATTTTTAAGATTATCACGCAGAAAAACCCCTAGCATAGCCCTCTCCACAGCTCGTTGAGCGACCTTGAGCGTCGTCGTATGGCCAGCAGTGAAGGAACACGTCTCAGTTCCATAAGTCGTCACTGGCAACACGCACTGGTTGTGCGGTCTCGTTTTCAGGTTTTGAGGTATAGCTGACGAGAAGATGTGTCGTAATTTCCCGAATGCTGTCCAGCCGCGTTGAATCCGTCGATAGATCTCTCGGCCGAAGTTAGACTTACCTAGTCGGATTATTTGTCCCAGGTAAACATACTCGTAACAACTTCGAGCTTAGTCCTCCCAACAACTACACGCATAGGTGTGACATGGACGTTACACATGATCTTCGTTTTGTCCAAGTTCATCTTAAGACCTATCCGTTGGGAGGCACTATTGAGGTCATTGAGCATAGTGCTTAGATCCTCCAGCGATTCTGCCATAAGGACTATATCGTCGACAAATCGAAGGTGAGTGATATACTCGCCATTGATGTTAATACCTACCCACCACTATCCTTTCCAAACCAGTAACTTTAAAACGTCTTCCAATGTAGCGGTGAAGAGTTTCAGATAGGTTAGGCAGGTTTCAGATAGGACAGGATAGGTTTCGAACTCTGGTTCTACCCTCTAATAGCCGTCATATACTGTACAAACACTTCAGCACTTCAATATACTGACAGTCAACTTGGCACCCCTGAAGGGACTGTAGCACCGCCCAAATTTCTACGGAATCAAAGGCTTTCTCATAGTACACGTACGCAATGCAAAGTGGCAGATTGTACTCTTCAGTTTTCCGTACAATTTGCCGCAGGGGAATAATAAGAATTTGGAAACTAGCTTGTTCGGGAGGCTGGAAGTCGTCGAGTCTGCGTGAGAGACGATTCGTAATGACTCTCGAAAACAGCACATAGACGCAGTTCAGAAGGGAAATCGGTCTGTAGTTCTTCAAGAGAGCGTTGTCTCCTTTCTTGAAGAACAAGACCACCGCACTTCTGCTCCTCGCCTCGGGAGTAGTGTCTCCATGGAAGACGGAATTAAAGAGCTTCTGAAGGACTTTAACCACCGGTATCCCACCCGCTTTGAGAAGCTCCGCTGTAATTCCATTCTCACCCAGGGCCTTGCCGTTTTTAAGGTGCTGGAGAGCCATTCTGATTTCGCTCAGACTGAGGTCCGTGATATCATCGGAATAGTGTCGGATACGGTTTGCTCTTGAATCGTTATTCACACTTGCATGTGGCTCCAACTTATAATGTGTACAGCTGCCCATAGAACCTCTCGATCTCAATCAAAATCTCAGGTGTCCCGGTAACGATGCTGCCACACTCAGTCTTCGGCTTTGACCTTGGCTCTTTCTGGCGGACAGATCTCTGGCAAAGACTTTGGAGCCCTGGTTCCGCTCGATCGCTTCTTCAATACGAGCTGTATTGAAGTTGCGTAAGTCCCGCCGCATGCATTTGGAGATCTGTCTGTTCAGTTACGTGTGTGTGAGATTAAGAGTGTGATCGGAGAGTTTTCATGTTTTTCTGCGGCGAGTCTTACAGAACTTAGGTCCGACGGCATGGACAGTTTCCACGGGCTTGTCATTCATGTCGTCCACTGTATTGCAATCTTCTAGGTATTGAAAACGGTTATGTAACTCGAGCTGAAAGGTTTCGGGATTTTGGATTAGTGCACGAGGAGGACGGAGCATTGACTTCATTAGACGAGACCTCTCTAACTTAACGTTTATGTTCAATGTGCTTCTAACCATTCGGTGATCACTGCCAGTTTTCACCCTTGCGACACCACCGTGAAATCACTGAACAGTTGCCGTCTAGTCGTCATAATAAAGTTAATATTATTTTTGTCGAACCTTTGGGGCTCAACCAGGTCCACATTCTGTGGGGCCGCTTCTGGAAGAAAAAGTTCATCGTAAAGAGTCCCTCTTTTTCTGTGAAATCGGCCAGCTGCTGGCCCCTTGGGTTCCGTTACCCTATCACAAATTTCCCTACTTTTAGCTCACCGTTCTTTCTTGCGTCTAGTTTTGCGTTGCAGTCTCCCATTAACACCATACAGTGCGTTTTAGAGGAATGCATGGCTGTAAAAATATCCTCATACATTTCTTCCACCTCCTCATTGGGATATAGCAATTGGCCTAATTAATTAAATTAAATTAATTGGAATTTAATTAATCTTCATCATCACAGTCCCTTCTCATCAATCAACTTCTGACCGTAGGCTTTGTCATAAAGATGACACAAAACACGGTCGAAAACCTTTGCGTTCCTCGACTTTTTGCATATCTTACAAGCTTTTAGCTTTATTTAGCTGGGGGCCACCCTGTGGGTACTTTCCTTACCGTTACAAGGCTTCCACTCGAGTTTATTTTTTCCCATTAGTTGTAGTTTCTTCGTGCTCCGGCCAATTGCTGCTGCAACTCTCTGATCTGTGGGGCTATGTCGGTTACTCTGGTTATACTAAGGATATAAGCAGTAAAAATAGTATCATGCAGAGGACCTATAAAGTGTATAGTGCTTTCAACAGCACTGAGTTTGATCTTCCTCACACGGCCAGCAGTCCATGTATACGATTCATACGTATATATTTGATAATCCATAATAAGGGTTCCATTTAATCATCGACGATCTGCGCAAGGCAGTTGGAAAGAACTGGATACATGAGGCCTCGAGTTAAGTGGCACGCTGTGGGAGACGCCTATAACCAACAGTAGACTGCCGCAGGCTCATGATGATGGTGATGATGAATAAGGGCTTGAACACACATCAGTAATACGTCAGTAAAAAGATGGTCTGAATCTAAGACCACGAGATCGACTATGCCAAAAGCTACCACAAAAAATTTAGAATGTGCGCCCGAAAACAATGGTAAATTTTTGTGCTATGGTAAAGTTTTATGTCCTAGTGAATACGTAGATATAGAAAGAAAAAATAAACAACATTTCCGGGTTGCGGTTGACTCGCAGCATATACAAACCGCGCCCCTAACGTCCGTTTGGTCACGTAGGCTTTTTATGTACTTCCGATCGCCCGTGCTACTGCCTTAAATATAAAACTTCGGTATTAATAGGCTTTGTACACTTCGCCCCTTTTGCCACCTTAGAAAATAAATGATCTGAAAATATGGCCAATGTTAGCATGGCTCTGTGTTACGATAGTTCTTTATCAGACAATCAAATACTAAAGAGTCAAAACGACGCTGCTTCATCGACGCCATTTTGACGGTTGACAGTATAGTAAATATTTTAGTCAATTTAAGTACTGCGTAGTGTCGTTAATTTTTTTTCCTGATTATTGCTAGGGCTTGTTTGTTATAGTATAAGAATTTGTATTTTTGTCTCTTTCTTACTCTTAGTTTTGGTTTTATAGGGCGGCAAAACTTAAGGTGGCCATATTAACCTCACGTACCTTATAATGAGATAAATGGATAAACCAAACTACGGATATTTCATTTATTTAAGTTACATAAAGAATTGAAAAAAAGTGTTAAAAAAAAGGATACAGTACTGTTACATTATGCGTCACTGAGACGAAAAAAATTATTAAACGAAACGTTTCAATGAAACGACACCGTGTGATCGTATGCATAACATGTGCATAACATAGGTTATCGTCTGGGGTTGCCACCTTTTTTTGAATAAATATAGTATTTTTCCCGAAAAAGATGCAAAAATATAGTACTTTTCAATTAAAATCTAAAAATTCAGGAAAGTAAACATTAATTTTAAATCGTTATATATTTTTTCATATATATTTGTTATTGCTCTTTGCATTGAACATCAATGATCTAACCACCTTACCTTCTACCTTACCTTAAAAATAAATATAGAAGTCTGAGCGATTTAGAATCATATTAAAATAAATTAACGGTAAATTTTTAATTAAATTAATACGTGCTCTTTTTGTTTCTTCATTCAATTTTACATTCATGATGGGAAATACTTTCCGTAAAACTTTCTTTTTCCAGACTTGCAATGACAGTTAATATAAGAAAGCGCGACAGTTGAATTAGGGATAAAAATATAGTATTTTCTTACTATATTATTTTTCTTTAATATATAGTACAATTCACTGAAATATAGTACGATACTTTATATTATAGCAACCATAAACCTATTCCTACAGACATCTGCTAAGCGCAAGTTTATTAGCCCGCATTGAAACGAGTGCTTTGGCGATCACGTGGTTTCATGAATATGCTTGTATTATTTTATAACTAAACACTACAGTAGCTCAATGCTTGCAGTAAATTTAAACGGTCGCCTTGAAAAGGTCACGCTACATTTAACTCGGTATATTATTTAATTTTTTCATACCTAAGTCTGTCTTCTATCCCTACATCCACATAATATATGTAACTATTGCGCAAAAACAAAATAACTTTATATTAATTAAACACACGGACAAGGGGTATGTGAAGGCAGAAATGAGAATATGAAAACAATCTAAGATGACGTCAAGTCGCTATTTAAACGTGTACCTTGCAGAGGTTCCTAAATGAAAGAGATTAAAAAAGTCGATGAGCTTAAACACTCGCGGCCGTCCCGACTAGTGTCTGCCAAAACACCTTTAAGGTTGGACGTACCTGTAGTTTCTAAAATTCTCTCCGCTTAAGTACTAATGCACTCTACAGATACGTGGAGTAAGGTAACGTTTGCATACATACACATTATACTACACGAGAGCTTTAAAAAACTATTTTATACTTTAAACAGTAAAGCACTTCATATGACTCACTACAAGGCGTAGTACAGGTTATTTCTGAGTGTTAAAAGCAGAGTGCCCACGGTGATGTGCGAAGTACAAAAATTGACATGCTTTAAGTGAGACATAAATGTACTCGTTACGTTTTCCATTACCGCCGAGAGTGTAATAAATCGTTGTTAAAATGCTTTTTTATAGGAAAAGTGTGACAAACGAGCACACAGTCCACCTGATGTTAAGTGGTTGCAGTAGCCCGTGGACATAGATTTACGCGTGACGTTTTACTTTACCGCCGAGAATGAAACGAGCGCGTAGTCCCCTTGACGTTAAGTAGCCCATGTACACCTACATCTATCCTCGATTACGAATCAAAACGCAGATGCGTTGTCATCTGCGAGGACTAAGATGGAATGCCTTGTTTCCAGTAAAAGGGGTCTCCGGTCCTCTACACTCACCATACGTAACACAGCGGTGTTTAAATGCTATTTTACGCTAGTATTATGTGTAGGCGTGGTCCTTCCCCGGTCGAGCCGACCCATTCGTGCTACGATTATACTACTAATATAGAAGCAGCATGGCTCTACCACGTCAAAAATTTTATTAGTGCTGGAGGAATCCTAATAGAATGCAGGTGTTCTATGCAATAAAATAAGAGTACGTATCCATTCAGTTCGCACGAACTTTCTATAATTTTATCCATTGCACATATTTCTTTCTTTCTTTTTTTCAGCATTGTTCCTATAGATTGCCTCGTAGAGAGGATTTTGCTATAGTTGCCACGCTTTGTCAGGAATGTATTGCTACCCGTCTCCTGGTTCAGTTTTCATAAAACGATATGGGATACTGGACTGCATTTTCACCACGCTTTTAATCGCTTTCTTGTCTGTATCGTACAAACTTTGCAATTGTTTTTTAGATTAACTTCCCGATAAGCTAATTAAGCTTTAAATATAGTTTTGTACCGAGAACGTAATAACAATGGTTGCCATTTTGAATTATAATTATTCACTCAAGCGTTGATAAAAACAGTAATGATTTAAAAATAACTTTGGCTGGTAAATCTAGACATTTATAAAGGTAAGTGAAAAAACGGCCAACCTAATGCGATAAGGTTGTTAAGCTCTACGTGTTTCCTCCAAAATCAACACTTCGGAGACCCCGAACCTTTTTTCGACACCTGCAGAAAAATATTTGGATTCAAAACAAAAACTTATAGGTTCACAAACACACCATTTTTATTTAGCATGTGGATGGAGATTTTATTATAATTATATTTATATAAAAATATTTTTATAATGAGTGTAGAGAAGAGGAGATCTTTTTGCTGGAAACGAGGTCAGTCCTCAGGGGTGACAATGCATTTGCATTTTGATTATTAATTGCATTTTTTTGTTTTATATTTATATATATGCCCAATATATAACTTTTGTACTTTCTTTTATATTCATTAAATGTAATCATGTTGTGACAACCTGTAATCTGTAGTTCATAATTTGTTGTTCGTGACTTAAAGCAAAGGCGCGTCATGTATTCTGGTGCGGCTTACCTGAGAAGGAGATAGGGGAAGAGTGGTCTTCTCTCAAGAGGAAGCTGCCATAGGACGGCAAGCGCTGGTGTGGCCAAAGTGTGCGAAAGTGTTCCCGTTTTAGTTGGAGCGAGTCCGATATAACCCATCCTTGCCCCCACGAGGCGGGTATGCATATACATTTCCCCATACAAAAAAAGCCTCTCCAAAACTTAATTAGTCTGTGACATAAAAAGATTTTGTTAACTGTGTCTGTCTAGTACTTATTACTTATTACTTATGCGGTACTATAGGATCTTACGCTAATCTTACGTAAATGATACTGCAGACGGAAAAACATTTTATACTTCACGTAACTCTAGGGTTGTCAGCTCCCGATTTATGTTTTAAAGGATTTGATAAAATTATTAAGGCACATAGGATCAAAACGAAGCTTATCATGTTGTTTTCAATAAAATGCCATTATGGTATCTGTATCATTATTTTATTAATAAAAAACAATGTTTATACGCAACGTAGCGTAGTTTGTCTCTCTAAAATCGCGCGTCACCTCAAAATGTTTTTTAAACTCTTTGACCTCAACTAGCAGACGGAATGTTGAATATGCTTGATATTGCCTTGTCTTCTTTTAAAGATTTCGTACTAGTCGACAAGATTAATTTTTGTGTCTAAACTAGAGGACGTCTTTTAAAATTAAGGACGTTTGGCAACCCTAGTCTCATCCCACCTGTGGGGTACTTACTTCGTACCTGTTTCAAACGTTATGCAACATTGTGTACATTGCATCGTTCATTCCTCTGTTTTAAATGTAAGAGAACTAGAATAATTGCATACAAACTGTTAGCGGTACAAACCTGATCCCTAATAACAACAATGTACATGTTTATTTATTCATTACGGCATATCAAATGTTTTTTATAGGATAGGGTGACAAACAAGCACACAGTCCACCTGATGGTAAGTGGATGCTGTGGCCCATAGACATCTACATCTATCCTCGATTACGAATCAAAATGC
>DWHP01006028.1:0-11615 GCA_018247895.1 Parnassius honrathi | reverse complement strand
AAATCATCCGGTCAACACACTGTTTTTGTGTTAAACCACTTCGAAAGTCATAATAAATCATCGCTCTTGAATTTTCTAGAGTCAATTCCATTTTCTCAACGACTAAACAAGTTTGACAAAAGCTTGTGACAAGACCGAGTATCTTTTTTTAAATAAATAAATGATATTCGATTCTTAAAACCAAGGAGATTTTAATATGACAGGAACGGTGGAAATATTCCATTCCCGATACTTTTAGTGCAGCCTTGTATACCTACCTTGTATAATAAGGTAGACTAAATTAAATATGTTGTTCCCCCTAATTACTAAGATGTAATGCACTGTTATACTTAAAAAGGTTCTTAGGGTCAGATTACAGAGACGCGACGCAAAGCGACGATGCTTGAAGAGCCCTGTGGTTATGCACCGCGCAGTGCGCCGTCGCGAGACGCATCGCGAAGTAGCGCGGCGTATCGTGACGATGCTGAAAACGCGACGCCTAAGAGAGATTGCCCACCGCCGCTGTCACCGAGACGTCAACGAGAACGACATGACGGCGCCGAGGTAGTGACACATACATTAACTATAGCCGCCTGTCCACCGCAAGCCCGTCGCCAAAGCACCGTCGTCCCGGCCACCGAAGTTTAGAGCAGATCGGCGCGACCACTAGAACTCTGTCCGAGATTTAGATGTTCCTACGTACCGGCAATACAAAATACATTTAAACTTGTCCATCCACACCGGCGCCGTGACGTCGCACTGTGCCAACGCACGACAGCTACAAACTACGAGTAATTGATTGAGCCAATGATTGAATCATCTTGATTACGGTCAGAAATAATCTCGTTCTCGTTGAATTCCCGGCGCAGCTCGGTGTGAGCTGACCCTAATTGACCCTTAGCGTCAGCTCACACAGGGGCGTGACGCCACTTTATAAGCGCTGCGCCGCGCTGCGCCTCGAGATGCCTCGCAGCGTAACACGGTGGATCACGACGCAGCGGTGTTTCGTCGGTAGAGGCGCAGCGTGCAAAAGCGGTGCGCTGCCAGCGACTTCACCATAGAAAACTATAATACACAATAGAATGGCTGGCAACCTTATTATGTAGGAGGGTTGGCGTCGCCGGGAGTACACATACAAGCAATTACGTCGTATTATCAGTTAATCACTACTACAAACCCGATTTGCTGTGTTGATAGACGGATTTTAATACATATTTATTCGTTAATAGGGTACAATTTGGCATTTTCTAAATAATTTGCATGCGAAATTTGGAAACGATTGTGACGTCAAAACACATCTCGTGTTGATAGTTATATGTGTGAATTGCCGTGTTAGTGGCATTTTAGTGGCCACACGGGCTCCGCCCACTTCCCCCTTCCATTATGTATGTATTATAGTATTTATACTATGGACTTCACGGTGTGCATTGCGACGTCTCGCGGCGGTGTGCTGCGTGGTGTGAAACCACCGGCTTCTTCAAGCAACGTCACGTCGCGTCTCTGTGTGAACTGACCCTTATTATCTAGTTACTCACCATACGAAGTACAAGCAACATTATTTTACGCCGATTACTGTACGACTGTAGTCCTTTACCGGTAGAACCAAGTCATTCGTGTTGCAACTATATTCTAGCTAGTTGTGTCTCTCTTTTAAACAAGTGGTGATTGTTTTAAAATCGTACCATTTATTTAAAGAAAAAGATTTCTATCTTTATTTCAATGTAGTGGAAGTGAATTAAATACGCGTCATTGAAAATAACAGTCAGATCTTGATCAAATTTATATTGCATAATATGAGAAGCACCAGCTTTATTTAATAAAAAAAGTATCACCAAAATCGGTTTACCTAGAAAAAAGTTTCAGAGGTAACGCACATAAAAAATACAAACGAAGTCGAAATGAGAACCTCCTCCTTTTTTTGAAGTCAGTTGAAAAATAAAAATAAATCAGATTTTTACCCATTTTATGAGAGCGATTGACTACAATTCCACCGTATGGCACGTGGTTATGTGGCCAAAGATAGCATTACTTTATATAATAAGGGTGAACGATGACCAAAGTGCTTAATGGTAAGGTATGGATATCTATCCGTAATGTAGCATTATGTAAATACGTTATCACACCCGCGAACTAAGATGGTGTGCATCGTTCTCAGTAAAAAGAGTATCTTATAAACAGTAGTTTGTACGTGGTAGGCCATGCTGCAGTTATATTAGTAGTATAGTTATAGCACGAATGGGTCGGCTCGACCGGGGAAGGACCACGCTCTCGCAGAATACCAGCGTAAAATAGTAGCTTAACGCTGTTGCGTTTCTTATGGTGGAAAGGAGGCATTCCATCTTAGTCCTCACGGGTGGCAACGCATTTGCATTTTGATTCGTAATCGAGTATAGATGTAGATGTCTATGGTCTACTGCAACCACTTACCATCATTTGAACTGTGTACTCGTTTGTCATGCTATAAAAAAATCTAGGCTATATTTTATCCAAAAAAGCATGATCCCTATCCAGGCAAGGTCGGGGCGGGCTATTAGTATTTGATAAAAGTAATAGGTGAACATGCACAAAATGTAAAAACTACATATAAACATTCATCAATAAATAACTGTTTCGATCCTGCTCTAAATTCCATTTCTCTGCTAGGAGGATTAATGACGTGTAAAAAACGTATTGAACCGAGACGATGTATTTGTTCTCGTTCGAACACAAAAGAATAAATAACCATACTTGTAATGGCTCTATCCAGAATTAACTCCGCGCTTACGTGGCAACGTTAGAGACGGTAGAGAGGCTTAAGGTAGTAAAGATTCAGTTTGTTAAAACATTTCATGAAGCACGTATGATGCTTGTTAGCTCATTTACTTATCTATATAACAGATAAACAGTTGAGAGTTTCAAAAATACATTACACGGGATTTATTACTTAAAAGAACCGCCGCTAACGCGTTGTAAACTCGTATACGTACACCTTGTTCTTTTCTAAGTACTCTCTTTTATCTTGATAATTTCTAATGACAGAAATACGAGTAGAGCTGCTTCTTGGTTGAAGAGTTGAAATGGGTTTGTTACAAATGGCGTTGTTTTCAGATGTGTCAATTATTACGTGTGTTTAAAGCTTTTATTCTTCTACAATATGTCTTAGCTTTGTATGAACGAACCTAATTTGACACCACGCTGATCAGCAGTGTGAGAATGGAAAAGAACGAAAAATTTAAATAAAATTGCAGACATGTAAAGTCTGCCAAAACACATTGGTGCAGCACAGCGAACTCTTTAGTACTCCAAAACTTTCTCAGAAATCAGAAGAGCTCCAGGTTTGTGACTTAGTAAGCCGTCATTGTAAGTTTTTAGGTTGTAAAATATTCTTATGTTTTTTTATATATGTAATGGTGACAGCTGAGCACTCTGTCCGGTGGTTGAACCAATAGACACCAACATCTATTTGCCACTATGTAGCTCTCACATGCGTCATATATGTGAATGGCTTGAAGGGAGCGGTTTGCTAGGGTTTACAACACATTTATTACCTTTATAGCTTTAATTTTGCTTTTTTTATTGTTGTGTAATTTTTATAAAATTTGCTTTGATTACCTGTGGGTGCTATTCCATTTTTATTAAGAATTATAATAACAAAAAAGAGGATACCTGTGCAATTCCTTTCGCCAATTCTTTTCAGACACAAGACTTTCATTTTGAAACGATAGTAGATTTAAAAACATGTTGACGTTTGAAAAAAGAAATTTAAATTCCATACGAAAAATAAATGAGATATCATTTCACATCATCTATTTAAGAACTTTGGAAGAAAAAAATGGAATCGTCTCCTCCGAGCACTATCATCGTTATCTCACCACACTAAATTCAGTAGCATTTTGCAGCTATTTTACGCTGGTATTCTGTTCGCACAGAACGCGTGTTCCTTCCCCTATCATACCGATCTATTTGTGCTGCAGTTATAATTCATTCAAAAGTTCCAGGTATAATTTAACCATTCTATTTATTGCGACGTGAAACAGGTATTAATTTTAGATTTTGCCATTCATTCACTTACATATTAGTTCCGAAAATATAACAGAGCAACGACCGGCATACTGAATGGTTTTATTATAGACTGATCTATTATGTATTTAGGAGAGCCCAATCGCGGGGCGAGATTTTAAACGAAAATCGTTACTGGTGTAAGTAGAGCTCAGGACTAAAGTGTGAGGAAATTTCACAGATAAATTTAAAACTGGCCAGCTAGCGACCAGAGGACTACATTTTATTTTAAAACCATACTTTTTTTCAATAGTTATATTGCCATGCCTAACCTAAACAAAATATTCCATAAATAACCCAAATGATATAGTTTCCAAACAGCATAACAATATGTTTGTTACTTGTGCTGATAACTGAGTTCCTACCGACAGAACGACCAAGGCGACAGTTTTCACATGTTTTAATTCCTCCCTCCTCTTTCCACATCGGAGAATAACGGGTGACGAGTATTCACCATCCACCCCTTTGTTGTCTGATAGTCCACGTATTCGAACTAAACAGTTTGCATTGATTTAAACATAGACACCTACATTTATCCTCGGTTAAGAATCAAAATTCAGATGGTTTGTTATCCCTGGAAACTAAGATGGAATGCCTCGTTTCCAGTAAAAAGTTTCTCTGCTTCTCTACACTCACCATACGAAACACAGCATCATTAAGCTGCTATTTTACGCCGGTATTCTGTGAGAGCGTGGTCCTACCCCGGTCGAGCCGACCCTTTCGTGCTACAAGCATAATATAGCTGCAGCGTGGCTTTACACGTAGAACTATACCTACAGCAAAGGAGTGGAATAATCTGTCGGCGTCAGTCTTTCAGTCCGATTACAATCCGGGCGTCTTGAAGGCAAGAGCGAGTAGGCTTTTGTTGCACTAAGACAATGCGATTTACTATCTTGGGTATCATAGCCACTTACAACCTAATGAGAGTAAGCAATTCGGCTTATAATAAGTAAAAAAAATACTATAGGAGCTGGCTGCTCGGGACAAGATAACTTCTGTTAACATAGAACAATAAATACTTTAATGTTTATAGTTATGATTTTTATTATTAATTTTTACATAAAAATATTTAAAACATTCCGTTCAGAAATATTTTTTCCAGTTCATTTTATCATTGAGAAAAAATTAAAGTATAGCGAGCAACTTGATGTTGATTCCAGCGCCAGCATCAAAAAAAATGACTATTGCTGATTTACTGGCAACAACACAGCCATCGAAAGAAAAATATGGTCTGGACACCTCTAAACTTATTAAATACGTTTCAGATATGTAAAGTACAGGCAAGTGATAATTTATTCAAACATTTCTATTATTTTTGAATAAATTGTCACTTGTCTTTAGCTTTTATTTCTCTACCCAAAGAGCATTGTCTGATCTTTGGAGAAATGTGTCATTTGACTTATTGTAGTAAATAATGATTTCTTGTATTAACCGAATACTTGACGTTGAATAAAACTATTTTTTTTGTTCAATTTTATAGACGTTGAATGCGCTTAACAGCTTCCATTTTCACAATGGGTATGGGAATGGGTGGGGGGGGGGGGGGGGGTGAGGCCTAAACGTCAATTTAAAAATAAGTAAAATTATATACGATTAAATCTGTTAAATAATATGTGTTCAATATTCTTGTAAACGTCTGATAGAGATGAGATGACGGTAACGTAGGTACGTACGAGGCGCGTTCAATGTATTCTGGTTGCTAATAATGTGAGTAATTAAAAAAGAAATCATTAGCTAACGACATTACCTGAGGGTATAAATATGAAATTTTGTCTTGATGACTTCATTACTTCTTATGTAACTTTCCGTCACAGACGACGGAAATGACTGACTCGACAATGTTGAAAAAAATCGAACACCGTGCGGTCATTAAATTCCTCACTAAACAAGGAAAAAGTAATTTTAT
The DNA here is from genome assembly GCA_018247895.1 of Parnassius honrathi. NCBI lineage: Eukaryota > Metazoa > Arthropoda > Insecta > Lepidoptera > Papilionidae > Parnassius > Parnassius honrathi. Next base: position 5,692 of record DWHP01006028.1, on the reverse strand, counting down.
ACTATCGCGGTCCCCTCGTTTATTGGCTCTAGAAAATCGAAAAATCATCCGATTTCGATGATTTTTTTTAAATCTTCGTTTTTACGGCGGATTTACGAACAAAATTACAAAAATAAAATAATTAAAACTTATATTGATTTCAGGGCTTTAAATGTTCATGAAAATGCACTCACTCACGCATAATTTTTGATAACTTTTTTACAAATAATCGAATGAAGTTGTTATTTTTTTTCATAATCTACACAAAAAAACGAACATTTAAAATAAACACTGAAAAATATAATTTTTTTATTTTGGACTTTTATTGAGTCTAAGATCGAGCGAAGCAAGCTCGGGACTTAGAGCATCCCGACTCGGACAGGTTAGGTTAGAAGGAGATGACGCCATCTCCTTCGTGGTTATTTTCTTATAAACCACTAAAAAGTAGGAGTCCGTGAAGCGGGGCTCCGTCCACCGGGCTTCCCTCGACTGCGCCACGTTGAGTGGCGTGGTGCTTTCCTCCCGTCGGGAGCTCGCTTCGTTCGATCTTACACTCAATAAAACACCAAAATATTAACTTTTTTAATTATTTCGATTTTCTAGAGCGTTTATTATAACATTTTAGATCAGAAAACCATACGAAACTAAGTGAGATAAAACATTTATAAACAAAACATTTTTAATGTCTTTTTTAAATGTTCGTTTTTTGTGTAGATAAACAAAAAAATATGTAAACTTCGTTTAATGCTTTGCAAAAAAGTTATAAACGATTATATTCGAAGATGTGTTCATGATCACATTCAAAGTCATATGAAATATTCAGGTGAGATATTTTCTATATTTTTTTTTTCATAAATTTGTCACAAAAACGAAGATTTAAAAAAAATTCATCGAAATCGGATGATTTTTGGATTTTCTAGAAACAAAAAACGAGGGGACCTCGAAAGTATAAAATTACCAGGAAAATCTCAAAATAAAACATCGATGAAGAAATAGTAACCGTTTACCGACTCTTATTCAATGTCAACCGTACCGAAGTGGTCAAGAGATTTCAAAAGAGGCAGGGAAAGCATCGAAGATAATCTCGCCCGGGTGTGAAAATGTGAAAATTGTTATTAATTACTTGAAATAACTAACCTATTCGTTGGTAGCATACAGACAATATTGCAAGACTATCTCAACCTCACAAAAGTCAGTGCAAGATGGGTACCTCGAATGCTGACTGTGCTTCAAAAGCCGGCGCGGGTTGACTGTTGTAGGGAGTTTTGAGAGCTGTGGTGACGATCCAACAAGCGTTTCCGATAGAATAGTTGCAGAATATGAAACGTGGGTTCACGACTATAACCCTGAGAGTAAACAAGAGTATATGCAATGTCATAAAAAGGGATCGATCGTAAGTCCAAAGTCACTTCATCGGCCAGTAAAATCGTGGTTACAGTAATAATTTCTTATATTTACGCAAACACCGAGAGGTGTTCGACGTCCCAACATCATAGTTAACCACGGCTACCTCCGGAAATTATTTTTCATCTCGGTCCCCCTCCCCCACTCCTCTGTGTCCATGGGTACTGTAAAGTTCTCGAAACATCTGGAATATAAATTAAGTTAATATAAGCGATAAAATACATAAAACTAGTTTCATTGCCAGTGTTTTGGGATTCCAAAGGAATACTATTAATACACAAAAAAGGTGAAACCATCAACGCAGATAAATACTCAGCCAGTTTACGCTGTTTGAGAGAAGCAAAGAAAAGAAAAGCGGAACCTGACCAAAATAGCTGACCAAAGGAGTGTTGCTTCATCATGACAACGCACCGGTTCACACGATGCAGCTCTCCAAGGCTGCTGTACGAGACTGCGGGTTTGAGAAAATTAACGTCCCACCATACAGAAAGAGCCTTTTAAAGGCCTCCTTTTTAAAAGGCCGGCAATGCATCTGCAATTCGCCTCGTGTTGCGGTTGTAACCTATAGCCGTAGCCTATGCTCGTTTGCCCCCTCTCATTATAAATGTATTTGTATTGAGCAAACATGTTTAGCTGCAAGAAAATTTACAATCTGCGTGGGCACAATAAGAACAGACTTTTAGACTTAATAATATCTCCATATAAGATTTCTTCCAAGTTTCGTATTTTTATCTGACTGCGACAGACAATAGTTATGATATGTTTAACGTGATAGTCCGTTTACATGTCCGCACGTAACTTCTCAGTAACAGTTGTATGTTTGTGAGAAATGTTCTCAATAGATACGAGTAGGTAGACATTCTAGTCATTTAATTTAATAGCGGGTGTCAAGTAGGAAAGTTCAATTTTCAAATTTGAATTACGCAGCAACGGTTGGCGCGGTGAAGTGGGGAGAGGTCTCAATCGACTTATCAGGCGGGTTTAACAGTCGCGATGGAGCGTTGGACCGGAGCGCAACGTGCTTTTGTTGTCGAAGCTTACTTTAAGAGTGGTAACTCGTGAGCAGCTGCGCTTCGGAAATTTTGTTCACAATACTATATTCGCTGACCAAGAGATGCCCCAAGTGTAAACCTCTTAAAAAGTGGAGTAAGAAGTTTCGTGAAACGGGTTCTACCATTAATCAACCCATTCCAGGCCGCACACCTATTGTATCAACCCAGGAAAATGCGCGCCTAGTAAGTGATTCGGTCCTTGCAAATACGCGGTATTCTTTACGGAAGCATTTGGCTGTTTTAGGAATCCCTAAATCAACAGTTCACGTCATAGTTAGGAAAAAGCTGCGTATTGATAAGATAAGCGTAGAGATAAGAAAGTGGTTATTTATTACGGAAATCTTGTGCTGAAAAGATGCTGGAAGTTTTTCCTACACAGCGTAGACTCAATAACGTTGTTTTTAGCGATGGGCCCATTTTTATTGGGAGAGCTATGTAAATAAACAAAATTGCGGATATTGAGCACCAACGAACCCAAAAGACAGACATCAATGACAGGTACATAGTCCAAAGGTGACTGTTTGGTGTGCCATAACCTCAAGTGGGGTTATTGGGCCGTTTTTTTTAGAATGAGAACAGTCATGCTTTGACGGTCACTTCGGTGCGATATAAGAACGTGATCGACAATTTTTTTGCTTCTATTGTAAGAACGGAATGCCGTTTTAACAGAAACACATGGTTCCAACAGGGTGAAGCCACTTCCCATACCTCCAGAGATTCGACGTACACGGTAAAGGCACTTTTTCCACAAAAATTTATATTAAGGTTTGGAGACATCTGCTGGCCACCCAGGTCAAAAGTTTATTCAAACAAACCACGAACACTAGCGACGCTGAAAGAAAATATCCGGCAAGAAATAAACAATATCTCCCCGCAACTCTGCAAGAAAGTGTTTGAAAATTTGCGTATCCGATTAGAAGAATGTGTACGAAGAGATGGTAAACATTTGGAGGGAATGACTTTTAAAAAATAAAACTCGCTGAGTTTCTTAATATCTTTTTCTTAAATCGAAAAATAAACTTTCCTACTGGACACCTTGTATAAACACGTCATTACTCTTTAGAAGTCCGGGGGGAGGGAAATAATAAAAACTGTTCAAAAATATTTGGAGCTCTATGCCTTTATTTAGCCAAGTCTCTTGTCTATAAGTGCAATTTTTCTGTTTCGATTTATAAAAGCAAACTTTAAAGTCTCTTTAATAATTTTATACCGAGTGCTTCTCTTAAATTCCGGTAGAAACTCGTCACTGTTTATTACAACTTCCAGAATCTTGTCCAAGGACGGCAACTCGGTATTAAAGAAGAAATAATGAATTTCATCATGTCATGTCATCAATATCATCACGTTTCAATTCCTTCCGTTGGTGAGGTTAAGATAACAGTTTGCAAGTGATTTTCTGAGTTGTACTCTTTGAACATATTGTACACAGTTGCACTTGTTACGCTTGTAAATAAGTAAATTACATCACAATGCATGTTACTTTCAGATATTTTATGATCCTTTTCTGCAATCTTACCTGCAGACCAGGATTATGAAAATTGCTTAAAAAATATGACAGTTTGTTTTTTCGAAACACGACGGGGAGTTTGTTTTAATGTTTTCCTTGGGAGACTAATGTTGTCTAATTCAGCGTTGGGACCACTATTTGGTCGCATTTAGATTTGTCGAGTCTCTTAATCTTGTGAGCAATTCGCGCCAGCACCGGGATCGCGCACTGTTCAACAAAACGTAACGATTTGTACCAACAACTAAAAAGCAACAGCAGTAATAACGGTAACGATAAGAAAAAAAAACAATATACTTCACCAAATCTTAAAAACACCTTTTGACGGCTGTCAGAATTATCGGACTAGACATGTCAACCAAAAATGTAATCACAGTTTCATCAATACCATAATACCAGAATACATTCTTCGAGCTCTGTGGCCGGTGTATTGCCACTTCAGCTTACTAATCCGTTGGGCTAGTTTTATCATGCAGAGAAACCCTTAGCATAGTCTTCCCCATAACTCACTGAGCGACCTTGAGTTTCCTCATACGGTCAGCAGCGAAGGACCGCGGAGTCGACTGACCTCTCGATCGAAGTTGGCCTTACCTAGTCGAACTATTTGTCCCAGGTAAACATACTTCACAACAAAAGATCTATCCGTTGAGGACTGTTGAACATAGTGGTTAGGTTAACTAGCGATTCTGCTATAAGGACGTCGATAAATCGAAGATATTCGCCGTCTATGTTAATACGAATGATTTGCAGTTCAGTAGCTTTCAATGCAGCCTTTTTGGAAACCGGCTTATTCAGGGGACTGAATTTGTTGAGTCTGCCTGCTAGACGGTTCATAATAACTCTCGAAAACAGCACGTAGACGCAGCTTAGAAGATAAATCGGTCGGTTGTTTGTTGCCATTCTTGAAGAACAAGACCACCGCACTTTTTTTCCACGTCTCCGGAGTACACGGAATTACAGAGCTTCTGAAGGACTAAGTACAGGTTTACTACCCGCTTTCAACGCTTTCAAGAAGCTCCGCTGTAATCCCGTTCTCGCCCGGGGCTTTGCCGTTTTTAAGGTACTGAATAGCTATTCAAATCTCGATCATCGGAATAGTAACGAATAAGGCTTGGTCTTAGATTGTTACTAACACTTGCCATACCAAAACGACACTGCCACATCCTATTTTCGGCTTCGACAGTGGGCTCTTTCTGGCAGACAGATCTCTGGCGAAAACTTTGGAGCCCTGGTTCCGCTCGATCGCTTTTTGAATACGAGCTGTATTGAAGTCGCGTAAATCCTTCCGCAAGTATTTGGAGATCTGTCTGTATCTATATAATCTGTTGACGACTGCAGGTTTATTTCCCGTCTAACAACCGTGAGATTAGAGTGAGATTAGAGTGTGATCAGAGAATTTTTGTGTTCTTCCGCGACGGGTCTTGCGGAACTTAGTTCCCACTGCATGTATAGTTTCCACGAGCTTGTCATTCATACTTTAAAACTCGAACTGAAAGTTTTCGGGGCTTTGGATTAAAGTGAAGGGGGCACGGAGGGTCGACTTCACTAGACCTGATCTCTCCAACTTAATATTTAGGTTCTAATAATAATTATTATGCGCTTTCGAATTATCAGTTGTCATCTGTTCAAACACAGGTATTCATAAAAGAAAGAACAAATATTCCACATAATCACACCTTATATTTCCACAAAATAATACAACATCACAGGGTATACATAATATCATAGCAAACAAGTTCACACGTACTTACAG
>DWHP01006027.1:0-11615 GCA_018247895.1 Parnassius honrathi | reverse complement strand
AAACAGGACAGGACCAAGGAGTACTAGCGCTCTGAAGTATCCGGATAAACTTAATTATGAATGTAGATAGTTCACCCATTCCGGCCATTTTAGAAGTAAGTAAGTTTTAAGGTAATCAGCAAGCGTGGTTAAAAAAAAGTAAATCGGATTGAATAACAAACTTAACTTTAGCATTAGAAAAGAATCCTTTATATACATCGGTCATACATGGTCAACTGTAAATGTAATTTTGTAATCGCAAAGAATATTTTTTTCTTGTCATACAACCTTAAATTAACCATTTTCGTATTTTAAATCTTTTCATTATGCTGTAAGAACTTATTGCTTGCAAAATTTCGTAATTTTAGGCCAACGCTTTAGGTTTTGATGAATTAGTTTGCATGTATCAAAGTATGTGGTATGAATGGTCGTATCTTTTGATAGCATTGACATAGGTGATGAAGTTTTTTACACCTCTAAAAATTTTATCCTTTTCATTTTCCTTACCCATGACAGACGGCCTGACCACAAAGTAATCTTTTAAGGAGTTCCGTTTCTCCTTTTTGTTTATGGAACCAGGAAGGGAGTACCTACGGTTTAATGAGTTCATTTTATTTTATGTTTGTTTTTAACTTTTTAAAATTAGCCAGATTTACTTTTAGAGCATTACAATTCATTATGGCCGTTTTTTTATCTTCTCCTTATCTACATCAGCCTGGAAACTGTGACCACTGGACGCGGGCCTTTCCTATTGTAATGCGAAACGAGATGGTGTTTATCAATTTATAGAATAAATATAAATATGAAAAAGAAGCCAAGTCCGGCACATACGGACGACCTGGGTTGTCGACTTCACCGATAAAGAGTTGAGATTTGAACAGGTGACAAACGTCCACCTGATGGTAAGTGATAAACATCTATATCGATTCTCAATTAAAATCAAAGTGCAAAATGCGTTTTCACTCCGGAAAGCAAAGGCGGAATGCCCCGTCTTCAGTAAAAAAGGTCTCTGGTACTCCGATCTTGTACAAGTAAGTTAATTTTAAATTAATAGCAAAAAAAAAGTAACGCAAAAATTTAATCTTAACGCCGCCAGGACAAGTGTTCCAAACAATTACTTCACACGTGCACATGTCACTCACAATGACGTGTACCCTTGAATGTATACCATGTTCAGGTCGTTTACTTATAAAAGCTACAATTTCGTACATCAAAAAGATATAGCAAATTTTATTTTAAATTAATGGAAGAATAATGTGTCTACAGCAATAATTTAAGGAACTGCAAGGGAACTTACGTCATATATTAACTTATACGTACTAGGTAACAGAGCCACGCTGTAGCTAAATTATGGTTGTAGCACGAATGGGTCGACTCGTCCAGGGGAGAACCACGCTCTCACGGAATATTAACTTACTATTTACTACTACTTAAATAATATCCTAATTCTGCTGTGTTTCATATGGTGAGTATAGAGAACCGGTGACCCTTTTACTGGTTATGTGACGTTCCATCTTAGTTCTCAGGATGACAACGAATTTGCATTTTGATTCTTAATTGAGGATAGACGTAGACGTAATGGTTGTCTATGAGCCACAGTACCCATTTATCGTCAGGTCTCTATTTGCTCGTTTGCCATCTTTATTATATAAAAAGTATGAGGCTCAATTTTAAAAGTAATGGAAATGAAATTACTTTTAGTTTCATAAACCTTGTATTGGCAAGCACAGTGCGGGTAACTAAGGCGGTGATAAGTGATATAATTGATAAAAAATGCGGAGATTAGATTAATTGGGTAGATAGAATAAGTCTTTGTAAAGGGCTTTTTTCAGTAATTGGCTTACGCCTGTAGTGATGCAAAGAAGCTAATGAATTCAGTAACAATCTTTACAAAAAATCTTTGTTAATATTTTTAGTTTTTAAAGCAAACTAAAACGTTAAAAGCAAATCGGCTGTCCTTTGCCTACTTTCCTTTGTGTTTGTGGCAATAGTTTATAAATAGCTATCTCCAAGTGACGACGGCTTTCATAATTTAAATGGCGTCGTGCCACAATTCGGGGAATTGAATATTCTAAAAGGCTTCGGCCGTTTCCAGTTGCGTTCGCGCTGTCATAAATAACATAAACCAACATTTCAATTGTATCCAACATTTCGAGAAAGCCAACAAAACCGAAAAGATAACTGAATTATTATTAGAGTAGTTAGCTAAAGTGGTTGAACAGTTAATTAAAGGTATGAAAAGAGGCAAGTCACCGGGTCACGACTGCCTCAGCAGTGAGTACTTCGTGTATGCTGGGCCGCACCTCCCGAGGCTACTAGGCTTGCTATTTAATTTCTGCGTCAGACACATACCTGCCTGCAGATTTGATGAGATCGGTCGTTGTTCCTATTGTTAAGAATAAAACTGGAGATATATCCGATAAGACCAACTATCGACCGATTTCATTAGCTACCATCACAGCAAAAGTACAACGGTCTTCTTGAGAGACAGCTCAAGCGTCACCTAGTTCTGCTCTGCGCTCAATTCGATTTCAGGCCTAAACTGTCAACTGAGTGCGTCATTCTGGCTCTCAAGCCTACTGTCAGATATTATATGGATAGGAAGACACCAGTTTACGCAGCTTTTCCTGACTTATTCAGGGCATTTGACCTGGTTAGGTATGACATCCTGTGGAAAAAACTAAAAAATTCAGGTGTGCCTGGTGAGATTATAAACATTCTTAAATATTAGTATGGCCAGCAGACTGACAACGTCAAATGATTAGATCAGCTTTTAGATGCGAACGGGTTGGAGTGTGGGGTGAGGCAGGGTGGCTTGACCTCCCCGACACTTTTTAACTTGCATGTAGACGAGTTAATTGCTGGGCTTAGCAGCGCCAGTGTCGGTTTTTTCATTGATGGTTACTGTGTAAACAGCATCAGTTATGCGGACGATATGGTGTAGCTGAGTTCGTCAGTTACTGCTCTAAGAAGGCTGATTTTGATATGCGATGAGTATGCGAAATCCCATGGCCTTTTGTATAATGTTAGGAAAAGCGTCACGTTGTTAACGAGGACTTGAAGGATGACAAGGATATTGAAAGGGAAAGGAGGGTGATGACAGTCCGTTGCAACATATTGGCTCGCAGATTTGCACGTAGCAGTCCAGATGTGAAAATATCACTGTTTAAGGCCTACTGTCAAACACTTTATACGTGCAATCTATGGGTCAACTACACGCGGGCGGCTATCAACGCTCTGCGAGTACAATGTAATAGTGATCTGAGGATGTTGGGGCTTCCGGGTTACTACAGTGCATCAGGGATATTTGCGTTGGCGCACACTGATGGGTTTCACACCGTAGTGCGCAAACGAATCGCATCCCTCCTGCGCACGGTGCGGGGAGCGCCAACACCATTCTCAGATTCTTTAAGTGTCATTGTTAAGGCAAAATCAGAGTACATCGGCAGAATGGGCGAGAAACTAGTTCGTCTTCCTTCGGGAACACGTGCATTCTGGTATCTCGCCAAAGCTGTCCAAGGGAACTTCTGTTAGCCATCTCTCCCATATCTGCACAGGGAGGACGACTCACTGGCCCATGCCGCAAAGGACAAAGCCGATCTGCTGGGCTCTCTCTTTGCGTCCAAATCAACTCTTGATGACGGAGGAAACACACCGCCGACCATTTCACGGAGTGAGTGCTCCACGCAGGATGTCATGTTTACTCAACGCTCAGTGCTTAGAGCACCTGGACGTCAACAAATCGAGTGGGCTGGAAGGCGTCCCTTCTATTGTGCTGAAGACATGCTCTTTTCCGGTGTTCCTACTCCCTCGCCATAGTCCCAAAATCATGGAAGACAGCCCTCGTGCACCCGATCCCTAAAAAGGTAACCGCTCCGAACCGTTCAACTATAGGCTTATCGCCATCATCTCCTTGTTCTCTAAAATAATGGAATCCATTATTAACAGCCAGCTCATGCGCTACCTTGAAGACCAGCTGATTAGTGACCGCCAGTAGGATTTCCATCGCGGTCGCTCGGCTGGTGATCTTCTGGGTTACCTAACTCATGAATGGGCGGAGGCAGTAGAGTCCAAGCGGTAGGCGTTGGCCGTTAGTTTGGACATAGCGAAGGCCTTCGATCGGGTTTGGCATGAAGCGCTTCTTACGAAGCTTCCTTCCTATTGGCTTCCCGAGAAATTGTGCAATTGGATCACCAGTTTCCTTGCTTATCGGAGCATCAAGGTTGTAGTCGACGCTGTATACTCCGATTACAAGCCCATTAACGCTGGCGTTTCACAAGACTAACTCTGTTTCTTCTGCATATCAATGACATGTTGCAAACCAGTAACATTCATTGCCATGCAGACGACAGCACTGGTGATGCTTTATACACCGGCTGTGCCAATATTTCTCGAGAAAACGTCGCTGAGTACCGGGACAAACTTGTGTCTGAAGTCGAAACTTTGTTGAACAAAGTCTCGGACTGGGGGCGACTAAATTTAGTCCAGTTTAATACCCAAAAGAGACAAGTTTGCGAGTTAACTGCTAAAAAACCCCTTCGTCGTATCTCTTCAGTTTTAAGGCACTCCCCTGGTTGTCTCAGCCAGTATTGGAATCCTCGGCGTCGACATATCGAATGACGTGCAGTTTCGTGGTCACTTGGAAGAGAAGGCCAAACCGGCCTCTAAAATGCTTGGCGTGCTCAGCAGAGCGGGACAGTATTTTATGCCGGCTCACCGCCTGCAACTTCGCCACGGTGCAGGTTCAGCCGCACATGGAATGCTGTTCCCATCTCTGGGTCGGGGCTCCTCAGTGCCAGCTCCTTCTATAATGAATCTTATAATTTCCAATTATAGACGTAAACAACGCTTCATTGAAATTAAACGATCGGAGGCTTAACAACGCAGCCACGACCCTCGTCAAACTGACTTAATCATATCTTAATTCAAGCGTTTCTTATCAATAAACGTTACTTTGTTAACCGAAATACGAGTATATTTGATTACTGCTGTAGACGACAAACAAGCAAATTATAATTTAAACTTTACTTATTATTTCTTAATACCCGACTTCCCCAAATAGAAGGTATTGTTTTTCGAGAGTATGTATGTACGTTTATTTCTTCGGCACGATATGTAGCCTAAATGGTTTAATGGATTTTGGCATAAAATATTGTTAGATTTAAAGTAAATACTTTTAAGCATTCAGGTGTTTTTAATTATTGTTTTACTTGCCTTTGTGTTGCCGCCGCAGCAAAAGCTATCTATGACAATTTACCTAAGGAAAAAAAATCATTACGCCAATGCGTCTCATGAATATCGTAGGTGGCGATTACCGGAAATTCCAGGAAATCTCATCATGGTTTCCAATTCCATTCGGCTACTGTCGGGAACCACTTGTAACACAAATAAAATAAAAGCTATGGCGGTGAAGAATAACATCTTGGGGAAACCAGCGTGCCTAACAAATATTTGAGATATATGTACTATATTGTATATATTGATCACATTTAGACGAAATACTGCTAACAAGTCAACCAAATGGCAACATTTAAGGTAAATATCTCGGTGTCAACGCGGATAAAACGAATTTTATGTTTACTGCAATACATAAAAGTTTTACAGCAAATAAATTTTACCACAAAGTAGGTAGTGAGATTACAGTAGGGATTTATTAGCGATTTTATGGCTAGATATATATGGTGAACCCAGTGGCGGTCTGGTGTGCATCACTGAGGAAACGTGAGACAAAAAAGGAAAAACGCTATTCATTGTCATCAGTTCTAACACCTCTTTATTGTAGTAGTGAGTATTGAAGTACGTGATAATCGAGCACACAGTCCACCTGATGGTAAGTGGACGCTGTAGTCCATATCTACATAGTCTTACATCGGTTAGGAATCAAAATGCGTTATGGCTCCTGAACATTTACGATACAGTTAGCGACCTTTCCCGGCTTCGCTCGATTGATTTCCGTATCTCGACAACAGCGACACCTATCAAGTCCAGATGTGAATTCAAATTATCTAGGGACCCATTCAAACACACAATAAATTGATTTTGACTGAGTTTTAGCGAGAGTAATGTACAGGACAACATAGCATTATTGTGCTGTTACTTTACACTGGAACTCCTAATGCTAATGCTAATGAATGATGAGAAATGATCATGATGTCGATGACGACGATGTGTCTTTTTTGCCTGGAAGTTGGACCGGTGCCGTTCTCTTAGCTATTCCGTCGCCACACCGCTCCGTCAGGAGTAATAGACGTCATAATGTGTTCCAGATAAAAAGTCTTCAAAGGTGCCTCTGGAGACTTCTATGTTTGACAGCGTCTTAAATTTATTTATTTAAAATTTTCACATCGTATTATAAATTCAAAAATATCGTCTGTCGGACTGATGATCGGATTGTAGGCAAATTGTGGTTCTTGTAGAAATTTACCCTTTTTTTAAATATTTTTAAACAAATGGAAAAATTACACTTATTTCTAAAACAAAAAGCTTATTATGAACAAAAATTATATTGATATTAATACATAACCTTAAAAAAGCTCTCTGTCTGTAACCGAAGAGGTTAAACATAGAAGTAGATTTATTGTTTAAAATATTAATAAAAGCCGATAGGAAAGGAATCACAAGCACTCCGTAACAAAAAGATATTAGAAGCAATAAATCTGATAAGGTACGCTTTGAGTCAAAATTATCAATAATTCACGGTCACAGATGATCGCTGTAAAGTTACGATAGAAAAATGAGGATTAAAAAAATAAAAAGGCCCTCTTTTATAAAGAACTTGGTACAGCTAATTGATAATCAGTAATAATAATGACTATACTGGCCTTCACTGTTGGCCGATGTTTCTACCATTAAACATATATATATAGGATAAAGTAACACAAAAATAAAACATTGAGTTGTATAAGGGCTGATAAAAGTTATCCATCGAATAAATTATAACCTGACTGAATAAAGAAATGATTTAAATTTATGTTTACAAACTTTAATCTAACCATTGAAAAATCAGCCTCAATAGAGCAGTTAATTGTCCTACGTAGCGTATAGTGGCGATGTGAGAATATCGACTGCACCACCACGCACATCGTCCCGAGGGTGACGTAAGAATAGGAGATGGGGAGCAGCACCTTCCTGATATCAACTCAAAATAATAAAACACTACGGTTGCCAATACGCCTGCCAAGCATGGCTAAATCCCCCATAAGGCAATCTTTGAGAGGGGCCTGTGCTCAGCTGTGTACTTTTACATTCTGTAATAGACGGATGAAAGGCTGGATATTTATACGTGATGACAAGAAATACTCTCACATAATACCAGCGTAAAATAGCAGCTTAATGCTGCTGTGTTTCGTATGGTGAGTGTAAAGTTCCGAGACCCTTTTTTACTGGAAACGAGGCATTCCATCTTAGTCCTCAGGGGTGACAACGCATCTGTGTTTTGATTCTTAATTGAGGATAAATGTATATGTCTACGGGCCACAGTATCCACTTACCATCAGGTGGACTGTGTGCTCGTTTGACACCATCATTCAATATAAAAAAGAAACACATTACAACATTATCATTACAATGTTGTGAAACCTTATAATTTCTTGCTGCAAATTTCTTCTCTTTCTTCAGTCAGTAAGAGTTAAAAAAATAAATGCTGCTTTCTATCATATCAGGAAATGGAGTGTTGTATTCTCTTCGATTGCAACAAATTCTCTGGTGGTACAAGACACTTTTCTAACCGCGAAAAAAAATTGGGAATGTAAATGAATGATTGTTTTCCTTTAGTAAATAGTCCAAACGTATTTTACCAGAACACTTTGCGTTGTATATATCTAAAAATACAAAACATGTTATATTTGTCGTAGGGTTTCTCTTCCGCCAAGAACTCCTTTTGGCTTCGTACCATTCTTTCCTATTTTCATCTCAAGCTAGTGCAACAACTACTCTGTTCTAGTTTGAAGAGTAAGAAAGTCGGCTTAGTTAATTATATAACAAACGGCCTCCGGACCGAATTTCGGTCACGACGAGCAGTCTCAACGGAGACCGGCCACCGGCGCTGGAGCATTATAATGTCCTAGGTGTATGCACAAGCACACTTGCACTCTCTATTACCTCACTTTCATATTCCAATGGGACGATAACCTGACACGACCGGAGAGAGATCAGGCGCAGGGCCAACGCCTTTACGGGCTCTCCGAGGCTCGGGGTGTAGCACCGCCGACTTCCTGACCCTGGGCTCACACTGGAAATTGCGTGTCAGCAAAACCTAATAACAGATCTTGACGCAACTTGTGATTCGAACCCGGGATCTGAAGATCATCAGTAGCGTAATGGTTTCTTATATTCACGCGAAGACTACACAATGATTAAAACTACTTTTACGGATTTTATCGCGTTTCATGTATATGATTTTCAATTCCCGACGTTTCGCGTGCTTTCCAGTACCCATGGTCACGGGGGACTGAGATGACTGACGTCCCGATGTCAGTGTTAACACGGAGTACTTTCAGCTTTTTAATTATTATTTACGGTCCGATCTACGCAGAATGAACTTAATGTGTCTTGAAGTCTAGCAGTGGTATGCTTGGGTTTAGTTTTAATTTTATTGATTACAGGATCCCAAGCAGGTGATAGTACCCAGTCCCCTTCTCCATTGAAATTAGGATGTTTTTTAGTTTCAATAGCCTCACGTATCTTCCTTGGTAGGAATCGATGTTCTTTCGCAAGAATTTGTGGTCTATCAAATCTGATGTAACAACGGTTGGGGCCGCCTAGGATATCATCACATCGCAAACTACAGTCATCCCATCGTCGGTAGCATATACGATTACTAGACTAAAGAGGCAGGCAGTCCTAGTTCGAAAAATTATAGAACGTGAGGCAGCTCTCCTAGTCTTTATCGGAAACATTGTATTCCTTTTCTTCAAAAATTGGTTGCAGGAAACTTAGCCGGAATTTTGGCTCAACTGTCACTCTAACATTATTAAATAAAATGGTTTATTTTACATACATAATATGAACGCTATAGTTACATGTTCTTGATGCAGTAAAATCTGTGTAATATATCAAAATAAAGTCTTATACTAAAGTTCCGAATATTACGACTAGACAGTGTCAGCTTTGACATATAAATTAAGGATGCCCTCGGGTCGATGATCAAAGATATATATTTATCAAAGAGATGAATTCAAAGCTGTCTCGAACTTGACAATTAAGGATTTAATTGCAGCTTTGCGGTTTCGAGTCTCGTCGTGACCATTGTTCACTGTAAAGTTGTATACATAAAGTTAGTAAATATGACATCAATGTCAGCATCGGTAAGAAGTTATAAGAAATGCAAAATGTATAAAGTAGAAGGGTTACCTACACACGGACGCGAGACTCGGCAAGTTTTTTTAAACAGCAAAATTAAAGCACTTATTTCCGATTTACACAACGCCAAGGGAGTTTCTTTTTTAAATTCACTTTCATTTACGGACATCACAACTCATCTATAGATCAAAAATTAATTTGCTAGTGAACGCTTTGGCTTACATTATTCGTGTGATGCGTAACTAACTACTTAAATGTCAAAATAATTTAATTGCATATGAATTATTCAACATAGTCGCAGGCTTAGCTTTGCTGTCTACGCTATGAATAGACTTTCTGTGTGATACTAATCGACATTAATAAAAAACTATAATCGGCTTTAGTGGAAAAGAGAAACAGAAAAAAATCAATTGCATAAAAAGATGCGTTGAAGCTCATTACTAATCATTCCTAAGTTTTTTTAAAAATAGAATAAGGATATCCATAAATCCCTAAGTGTTCCTAGTGTTGTCAGTCTTCTTGAGGTGTTGATTATTTCAATAAACTTAAACAACAGCATTGATCTTAGTATCCTGAATGCATAGATAAGGCATATTTCTGCATAATTAGGGATTATACTATACATGTATGTATATGATAAAAAAAGCTTTATTAATAATAGTGATACATATTCTGTAAGTTTAAGGAACAAGCACAAGCCATTAACGTTCTCCACCTTCAAATGTTAGTAATTCTTTCATGCGGCATAGACGCTTTTATTACAATGTTAAAATAACTAAAAAGTTGAAAATATTTATTAAACAAAAGTTGTTTAGAAAGCTTATGTAAAACTATCTCCTTAGGGTAATTAATTCATAAAGTTTTCGCTAACATGTTGGTTCTAAATGTTTTCATATCAAAGTGTATGTACATTTTTACATAGTAAATTATTTTTATGTTGTAAAAATATTATATATATATATATTTACAGTACGTATTTCAGGAAAATAAACTGAAAACTAAAATAATCAAGATGTCATACTTCCCGCGCCCAAATTAAGTATAATTATCCTTAAGGCGAGGAAATAACCAGCCCTCTTGTCTTTAGATATGAACAGTCAAATCTAACATATAAAAATTAATGTTTTTTTGTTCGTATTTCATGTGTTGCCATACTGTTCGTCAGATTGCGATAAAACTTTTTCAACATATTGCTTAGACTTGCGTGAAGGTTAAAAGGCATAGTACAAAACTTCACGATTATTCAGGTTACTTATTAATTATTATATTATCTAGAATAACAATGTTAATTAAGATTGTATTTCATAAAACGTAACCTTACACTACTGCATACAAATAATAATAATTAGCGCGTGGAAGACAGACCTCAATCTGACTAGTTAATATTAACATATGAATGAATGAATAGCTTGGTAAACAAACTGTGATATTATATTATTAACTATTAACTTACGAGTAAGTATTATGTAGACAAAATAATCGTTTTATTACATAAAAATCCAAAATAATAACACGCTTGTGTCAACTTTTTTAATCCTTATATTTTATGAAATCTTGAATCAAATAACATGCGAAGTTGAATCTGTTTGGGACATACTTTCTCAACGCATCGGATCCATTGGTCTACTTACATTTATTTTGGTCGTTCACTCTTTTAATTTCGTTAAAATTAAGACTTAGTTCAAGCTCAAGCTAAGTACAGACTGGTAGTGGTTTAACAGTGGTAGAGCCACGCGGCAGCCTTTGCTGTTGTACGCATGGGCCGATTCAAACCGGGGTGATACCACGACCCCACAGAAGATCAGCGTGAAGTAGAGGCTTTGCTTCTGCGTTTCGTCTGAAGGTTGCAGGTGGCCGGAGGCCCAATCCCCCTCCCCCATCAACATGGTAGCGGAATTAAACGTAAGACTACCCCAGGAGGGTACCCCTGGAGAATCCCTCACTGAGCATCCACGACCAAACTACTCCACTCCTGAGCGTGAGTGCTCAGGCTGCCACGCGTATTCTGGGAGGGGGGGGGGCAAAATTCCGTTCGAGACTAAATCTGCTCGGAGCAAACGGAGCAATAAGTCAAAGGCGACCCCTGCTACGCTATCCTTGAATTTCTGCAACATCAGGGGACTTCATTCAAACCTAATGCCATCCACTACCATCTGGAAACGGCGAAGCCGGCCTTGCTCTTCCTAATCGAGACACAGGTGTCCTCTCCGACTGACACTTCGTATCTCTCCTACCCAGGGTACAAACTAGAACACTCCATTGTGCCCCGGGCTGGAGTTTGCGTGTACGTCAGGGAGGACATCTGTTTTCGACGCCTCGGCAGCCTTGAAGGTACG